>JADAQX010000247.1:0-62653 GCA_015476325.1 Cardiosporidium cionae | reverse complement strand
ACGGTATCAAAATATTAATTACTTAACCTACACATTAATTACGTAACCTAGCATTAAGTATTTAATTTAAACTCTAATTAAACATTACATATTTACTATCCGCTTACGCAACAATTCCATTTGTTACACTAACAATAAAAATACACTGTAAAATGAGTTTAAACAATTCCTAAAGTACAGTGTGACATAAGATATTTTTTTATAATTGCAGTATTATTCCACACATCAAGGTTAATCATTTGAAGTAAATGAGTAAAGAAAAGCCAAACTGATATATATGCAAGATATTCCTTAAGTTACATACGCATTTTCAATGGCAAAGTAGTTTGGATGCAATGACACGGACTGATTTGAAGAACAGCAATATTACAAGCAAATTAAGCTCTAGAACTCATTTTACAGTCCATCGTTTGTAGTTAGAATGCTACTAAATCCAGGTATTTAAGAATCATCGTGACAGTACATTATTCGTCAACTAGGGCTTTCAAAATAAGCGAGTGGGGTTTTGATAAGTTTATAGATGGTTGCTACTAAAATTGTGATATAACAAAAATCAAAGACCAATTAAAGTATTTATTCTGTATTCTCCGCACACTGTAGAAGAATTAAATTTTGGGATTTGCAGGGGTTGTGCGGTGAATCTTGGTAATCCCTCTTTTTTTCATGGAAGTTCTCTTGTATCTTTTTGTAATGTTTAAAAGTGATGGTACCTCACTTTAACAGCGTTTACCTCAAATAAGAGATATTGCGGACGCTTGACCCCCCAAAGAGATTGCTTACATGGAAGTCAAAGTTCATTCTGTATTTTGATAGAATGTAGCATTAATTACTTGGAAAAACTCGACCCCTCCAGACACTGCTTACTCTCCCTCGAGATCAAAACCTATAGTTCTATCCTTCTTTATGCTTAGAGTGTTTTTTTAATGTGTGCTCAAATTGTAATGCAATGAAGATTTACCATCGTCTGTGCTCCACTGACATATTTATTGCTTCCTTTTAAAAGTACAAAGAGAAAGGAGCTTCTCCTCGTGAAAGTTGTGGAATTTTATTCCACACCATAGAAATGAGGAGCGGAAGCGGTGTTTTCGTTGGACGTGGAGATGTAAATAGTACGCAGAGGGATACTGAGGAAAGACAGGGTGAGTACGCAATTGTCGCAGTAATCGAATAGACTACAAACCACATTTTTAAAACCTTTTGTAAATACATTACTAGAAATATGTTGAAATGAATCATTGCTTTTCCTTTTCTTTTGATTTTACGCTTCTTGTCCCTACTGTTTTATAGCAATAGCGTTAGTGAATTTTAATCATCTTCACTCGCCAAAAGACGTTTTCTATGCTGCTGTAGATCTTCGGTAGTCATTTCACTCGTTTTGAGATAGTAAAGCTTTGCATGGAGTATGCTGCTTCCCCGGTGCTCGATTTTATCTTTTTTTGATTGTATACCAATCGTTTGCACCTACTTTTTTTCGCATGTATGTGGCTGTGTGTAAATTTAAGAGTAGTGTACCTCATTTTGTTTATGTATCCGGTAGATCTTCCTTTTTAGCTTGCTCGTAGGTGTCATTTGTATGTACGACCAAATTGCACTCTCCAGCCTTCCCTAAACCCAAACCCTCGCATTTATTTTCAATGAAAGAGAGTTTATGTGGTAATTTTTTCTTGTCAAGTTATGTAAAATATGTAGTGCGGCTTCACCATCCAGGAATGGCCGTTTAATTTCTGGTTTAGCTGTTATTTTTTTAATCACACACTAAGACACTGGGAAATCCGTACCATTTCCTCTATGCTTTGATTGGGTACCAACCAACCGTTAAAATTTCATTAATTCCACCCTATTTTCTGTGCAATGTAATTTTACTGTAGGCCCAATTTTTGAGGAGCCGCCACTTTATCCTCGCAACGCTGCGCTTAACCGAGCATCGAATTTGGAAGACGTAGATAGACAGCTGGTCACATTTAATCGCATCCTCCATAAATATTGGATAAATTCAGTATTTCATATGGACGAAAAACCGGCAATGAGTGTAGACAACTCTGGCAATCTATTCGCAAACAGCTGCTCGTCTATTCTGGAAAATCAAAGGGTGAACATTACATCGTTTGTTGAGCTACATTATTTTCCAGCGGAATTGCTGCTGAACGAGCTGCCCTCCAATCATAGCCGTTCCAATTCACAAGCACTCCGCAATGCTGCACGACGAAGATCTCCTACAAGTCAACAAGCTTTGATTGAAATGGAACAAAAGGAAAAGGAAGGATTAGCCGCAGCAAATGCTACGGAAAGGAATACAGCGGCACGTGAGGAAGGTAGCACCCACCTACCCTCCTGTGCATGAATATCTAATCTATTAAGGGGGGAGAGAGGAGGGCATGTAGTTTTGTATCCCATGCAGGGTTAAGGAAGGAGGTTTTTACAATTTTTTTCGTTTGCTTTGTGTTCGATTCAAAGCCCCATGAAGCTATAAAAATATTCTTTCTATGTTCATACAGATGAGATGATCGCACAGGAAGTAGAAGAGTTTGTGGAAGATGATTATGGAAGAGACTACAATGCGGATGATGATTTTGAAGATGCCCTAGGCAAGGATGATGATGTTGAAACATTCTAACACGATGTAAACATCCATCACCTTATGCGTGTTATCCTACTATCTACCCATGTTTTTAATGACATCCCAGTGTCTCTTGTAGATATATCTACCTCTCTCCTTCTTGTGTGGCCATTGCTCCGATAGGAGAGAGGCATCCAGCCAGAGTTCTACTGGAAATGTGAGTTTCTAAAAGAATGCTTACAGGACTCTCCTGGAGTATATCCACCCCTCTTTTTGAGGAGATAGAGGATTCCATTGAAATCCTTCTTTTACCCACATTTTGATTGTAAACTTGCCATTGGGAGGATACGCCATCGCTCACCTCTCTTTGAATGGAAACAATCGTGGAGTCTTATAGTAGCACTTTTGTTTCCAAAAAACATCTCTATACTCCATTTTTCAATACATTGAAGCCAACAGTAAAGTAAAAGTAAAGAAAAATTCCCAATAAAGTAGGAATCGATGAAAAGATATCCATTAAGAAAATAAATCCTCCTTTCTCAGCAAATGTTTTTAATTAGAACTTTTACACGTTTTTTTATATCCACTTTAAAGAGTAGATGCTGTAGTCGCTGCAAGATTAGGAAAAGGATCCTTCTGGCTAAAAACAATAACCATTTTTTCCCATGAGATATATCCCTACAACAGACAAAATATATTGAATTTTTATCAGTTAAGCAGAGAGATAGCATCCGTTTTATATATATATATATATAAAACAGGCTGTATTCCTCTCTCTTTTCTCGAGATTTTGGAAATCTACAAGAGAAATACATCAAAACGTTACATGAAACCTATCTTTTAAAGAGGAATACATCCTCTCATAGAAAAAGAAGAGAAATATTTTCTATCCTCTATACCTTTATGTAGCCCATGCTGATGAGATTTGCACTGATACAGGCCATCTAAAATAAGAAAAAATCATAGCCATTACATGTGTATCTTCGTAGGAGGAAGATTATCACCTCTTATGTATACTCTTTTTGAGCTACGATAGAAAGAGTGTCACCCCCCCATCGCACACTAAAAAGAAGGAAATCACACAATCATACGGTTTTTTTATTCCAAAAAGATTGAAATGCTGCTGTTTCCATACGTTCTTTTATGTGGGTAGATGCATCTTGAAACATGTGTGTATACATACAGCTTACATGAAACCTCTTGAGGAATTTTTTCCACCTGCAAATGCTCTCCATTCATTTTTTTCATCCAATACATCCTTCCCCTCCCCCCCTCACTCACCTCATCTTCATCAAACAAATCATCACTTTGCCAAGCAAGTGCAGCTGTGAAAGCATTAATAGGCACAATATGTTCTTTTGCACACAAACCGCACGTTTTCCACCAATATTTTCTACAGAAACATCCATGAAAAGAATTTTCAAGAAAAATAAGATGCAAAACCAGTAAACATGCATGAGAGAAGAAGAAGGAGAGATGTTCCTACCACATACATTTCTCCCACAAAGAGAGAGAGATCTCAAAGAGAATATTCCTTCCCTTTATAAATACCTGTAAATTCGTTTCTTCACAAGTTTATTTTTATTTCCAACTCTATTTCCATAGAAAAATAAACTATAAATGTCTCTTGTAGTTTCCATACATAAATCTCTGAATAATTTTTTGATTTGTATACACTCTATAACTTTTCTCACCCATGGCATTTGCCTCCCATCCACTCTCTAAAAATGAGGAGTATCCATCCTTCTCTTCTCTCTCCCCCCCTACTCTCCCCCCTCCTATTTATTTTTTTAACACCACAAATTCTATCCTCGTTTTCAGAAACATCCATACAAAGTTATGAAATAATTTTAACCCACTAAAATAGAATTATAACACTCGTAAAGATTTCTCCTCTCTATTCTTCTCTTTTTGCCTTTTGATGGATTTTACATGCGTTTCATAAGTGTTCTGTAGACGATGAATTTCACTCTTTCTATACATAAAATGGTGCCATGATGGATTAACTCTTGAGCAAATGCCTCCTATAGATTCAAAACAAGAATAAAAGAGAGTTTCCTTATATATAAATATAAAACTATATAAAAAAATATAAAACTATATAAAAAAATATAAAACTATCTCCTTTTTCTACACGTGTGTAGGAGACCACATAAACTCTCTTTCAAAAAACAGAGAGGATTTCCTCCTCCTGTCTAACCATCACATAATCAAATTTGGAAACATTTCCTGCTTTCATAGCAGAGACAATGTCAATGAAATGATGCATTCTGAATACATAAAACAAGAGATATTATTTTATTTATTATATTAAAAAAAATTTAAAGTATCCATCAATATCAAATATGGAGAACAGATATTATTTTATTTATTATATTATTTATTTATTAAAAAAATAAAAATTCCCTTCCAATACTCCAACGATGAAACTCTAAGGAGAAGAGAAGAAATTTCACACTAAAAAAACTTAGAAAATCTTCTTTTTAAAAAAAATAAAATTAACATGAAGAGAGTATAGAAGGAAAAGGATTTTTTTTGAAATATTCTAAAACAGAAATAATTTTGTAGAATAAATATATACTGATATTTCAATAGAAGAGGGAGTGGTGGTAACTTCCCCAAACGCAAGCGAACAGCCACAAGGCATTCCAAAATATTTCTATAAAATAAAGAAATAATAAAAATATCTATGAAACTATAAATCTTTTGAAAAAAAAATGGAGAATAAAGAGAAAAATAATGGAATGAGAAAAATGGAGAATGAAGAGAAAAGAAAAAATTGTTTAAATTTTCACCATCCTCCCAAATATATCTCTTATTGAAACCATGTAAAACTCCATATAATTTTATTTAAAAAAAAAAAAATCAACACTCTTGGATTTTATTTTCTAAAGAGAGGATATCCATCCAAAAAACAAAAGAATTTGTTAAAATACATCAAATTTTGATCAAACCTTCGCATTTTCATTTTTGTTGGTGTGCAATGTGAAAATGCCCACACTAACTCTGTTTCTGCCTGAAATTTATCAAAAATAGTTCTTGTTATGATAAAAATGTATATTTGAATAATTGAGATATAAAGAATGGATAGAATAGAGAGAGATATAAAAATTTGAAAAAGGAATACAATAAAGACAGCTTACTGAAAAGTAAAAATACTAAAAAATACTCATGAAAATGAAAAAAATAGAAACTCTTCTACTCTTTAGATGAAATACAATTTATAAAAATAAAAAGAGTTTGAAAGCTAAAACAGTTGAAAATTACACGAAAATATTTCTGCTGCGTTTGCAATTTTGAAGAAATGGTAACAGTGTACGTACAGCAAAAAAATGCTCTCTCTTTTGATGTTTTTACATTTCTAATTTTTCTTTTGTATAGACACTTCATACACTTCTCTCTTTACATATCTCTCATTCTCCTCTCCTTCCTCCTCTCTACACATCTTTTTCCTCTCCTCCTCCCCTCTCTCTCTACATATCTCTCATTCTCCTCTCCTTTCTCCCTTCCTCCTCCCCCCTCCTCTCTCTACACCTCAAAAAATATGAAATACTATCCAAAATACCATTTCAATCCTTCTTCATCAGAAGAACACAAAAATTACAAAGGAGAGAGTTGTTGTATACCTTTTTAAAAGCTTCCTGTTGCATATATAATTTTCCTAAATAGAAACGAAAATTCACCATAGGACCTCGAGGAACTCTTGATAAATTAATACGTCTACAAAAAATGTAAAAAAAATTGATAATTTATCCATAAAAAGAAGGAAAAATATAAGAAAAAAAACGATGAAAAAAATAAAAATAAAAAAAACAAAAAGTTGACAATATACAAAATGAGTAAAAGTTTTTTCTCATCTCTCATTTCTCTCTCTCTCATCTCTCATTTCTCTCTCTCTCATCTCTCATTTCTCTCTCTTTCATCTCTCATTTCTCGCAATATATATATATAACTTACTGAGATTCAATAGCTTTTAAAAATTGTGCAGCCATTTGCATATTTCCCAACTAAAAAAAATTATATATTTTTATATGTAAAAACAAAAAGATTTATCAAAAAAAAAAAAATCAACTCAAAGAGAATATATCTTTAGATTTTTCTGTTTTTAAATGTGGATGAAATTTATAATTTTTTTAGATTTGAATGTACATGTTTTCCTAGATTAAGAAATTCAATAAAAATTTCAAAAATAAAGGATATTTCCTAATTCTTTCTCTACTTCAATTTTATGACATGAAATAGCTTAGAAAAAGAAACGATTTTTGTTTAAAAATTCACTCTAGAAAAGAATTCTTAAAACTTAATAAAATTCTGTTTAAAAAAATAATTTATATTTTCTTACTTGCATACATCCTTTAATAGATTGACCCATTAAAACAATATAAGCTGAAAAAAGAAGATTTAAAAAAATGGAGAATTTCCAGAGAATATTTTTTACTGAGATTTTCAAACAAATTCTCACACAGATGTTCATTTTCATAGAAATTTATAATTATTTTATTTTATTTTATTTTATTTCATTTCATTTTATTTCATTTTATTTCATTTCATTTCATTTCATTTTATTTTATTTCATCCCATCTTATCCCATCCCATCTCTCTCATCTCTCT
The DNA here is from genome assembly GCA_015476325.1 of Cardiosporidium cionae. Lineage (NCBI taxonomy): Eukaryota > Apicomplexa > Aconoidasida > Nephromycida > Cardiosporidium > Cardiosporidium cionae. The sequence continues at coordinate 55,485 of JADAQX010000247.1, read as the reverse complement.
CATAACTTTCAATAAAATACAAAATTCTTTAAATAAATATCCAATTAGATAAATTTTTTTACCGCCATGTAATTCTTCGTCTCCTCGAACTTTTCCTAATTTACTTCGAATAGAATTCAACACATCTTTTGTATATTTATTTTGAGTTTCATCATCTCCAACTCCTTCTTCTTCTTCTGCAAATTCCATCATGCCTTCCTGTTGATCTGCCTTTATAAATACAAATAAATTTTAAAAAAGAGAATTTAACAGAGATATACATCCTCCCAGTAATTTCCACTATTAAAAAGGAGAGTTTTTGATATTTGTAGAAAAATACAACACACATTTCCTTCACTTCTTATATATTCTTCCAAAGCAACAGTATTGAGGAAGAACAAAAGAAGGAGAAGAAGAAGAAGAAGGAGAAGAAGAAGAAGAAGGAGAAGAAGAAGGAGAAGAAGAAGGAGAAGAAGAAGAAGAAGGAGAAGAAGAAGAAGAAGAAGGAGAAGAAGGAGGAGAAGAAGAAGGAGAAGGAGAAGAAGGAGGAGAAGAAGAAGGAGGAGAAAAAGGAGAAGAAGGAGAAGAAGGAGAAGAAGAAGAAGGAGAAGAAGGAGAAGAAGGAGAAGAAGAAGAAGGAGAAGAAGAAGGAGAAGGAGGAGAAGAAGAAGAATTTCTTTAATAGCATGTAGAGGCAATACACTTTGAGGATTCAAAAAATTATTTCCATTCTTCACATTTTTTTGCTTCTTACAGTGTGTTCATTTTCCTTATTTTTGAAAGAAATTTCTACTTAAAAGAGATATAGAAACCTCTTCTGGAGAGTTGTCTGTAGAATTTTCTTTTTTCTTCATACTCTCTTCTTTCCACTTCTAAGAGTCTTCTTCTTCTTCTTATTTTTTTCTCTCTCTTCATACTCTTATTTTTCCAAAAAAATAGAGTATATCTATGCATTTAAACTGTAAAAAATTTCAATTTCATAAAAAGAGGCATGCTTTGAAAAAAGATATACAAATAGATAAGAAATATCTCTAATTCTCTTCTTACTAAAGAATATCTCTAAGAATATATCTCTAATTCTCTTCTTACTAAAGAATATCTCTAATTCTCTTCTTACTAAGAATCCTGCACGATTTAAGAAGTTGCAGAGTGTGGCTAATGCAGGCACAAGCCAGAAATGCGGTCGTAATTCTGGTGCGATATATAAGTCAAGAATAAGGCTATACAAAAACAAGAGAAATATTCACACAAAAATAATAAATTTATTATAATAAAAAATAGAGAGAAGAAGCTACAGTTTCTTCTAGTGTTAAAAAAATAAAAATGTGTAGAAATAAACATTTTTCTACACATTTCATTTAGCTTTACTACTTTTTGCAGTTTTAGGTTTTGTTTTCTTCTTCTTTGTATACTTTTAAATTAGGTTAGAATGTTTCTCTCTTTTTTATAAAAGAAATTATTTTATAGATAGGATGAAAAAGAATTTTTTTTTTTTTTTTAAAATTTTATTTCTACATTTTAGTATTGCCCTATAAAGTATGTAGAAGATTTAATGCGATCACTTAAAAAAAAAAAAATATTTATATATATATATTCATCCACTAGGCTAGAGCTAGCAAAATCGTTAAGACAGAGAAAAAAGAGAGAGAAAAATGAAATAAAAAGAAATACAGACAAAACATGTAAAAAAAAGAAATACAATGAGAGATAAAAGAGAAATGGATTAAGAAAAAAAAAGATGAAAAACAAAAGTAAAACAAGTGAAATCAATGCTAAGAAATAGAGATTTTTAAAAAAAAAGATATCTATGCGTTATTTTAAAATTTTTTTTGCAGAAGAGAGAGAAATGTTTACAACAGCTCACAGAAGGATAGAAGAACTCTAAATTGAAGATATCTCTGTATGGAGTAGAGTGGACAGATAAAGATGCAACATACCCCTTGCCTATCTCTACTTTCACTTCGAATATTTCTCCAATTAAAAGAGTACAAAGAAGGATTTTTCAAAGAAGAGGGATGCATAGAAGGAATTACATTAAAATAGTAAGAAAGAGTAGGACCCAAACAACGAAAGAGATACAGAAAACTCTATTAAAATAAATTTCACCTCAATACTTTATTGCCTTGTGGAACAATTTCATTCCATTTGGGTATTTCTTGGGCAGCCATTTTCCGTAATATAAGAAATTCAAAAAGTAGAGGTTTGAAAGATATAGAAGATCCCCATTTTTCATCCAGATATCCCATCTGGGAGACAATAATCCCATTCATCACCCTCTGTAAAATAATACAAACATCAGCAGAGATCTCCAAAGAGTATAAAATGAAAGAATTTTGAACCCAGGGTGAGGATACTAGCCTATTGCATCTCTATGCCATAGAGGAAGAGGTGGAGGAGGAAGGGGAGGTAGAGGAAGAGGAGGTAGAGGAAGAGGAGGTAGAGGAAGAGGAGGTAGAGGAAGAGGTGGAGGAAGAGGTGGAGGAAGAGGTGGAGGAAGAGGTGGAGGAAGAGGTGATGGAAGAGAAGGAGGAAGAGATGGAAGAGGAAGAGAAAGGACTAGCAAAAACAAGAGAATGGACAGTAACAGAGAGAAGGGGAGGATATGAAATATACCAAAACTAGAGAGTACAGAGAGATCTTACAGAGCCATGAAGAAGGATCCCCTTAAAAAATAGTAAAGGAATGGCCTTATAAATTTATGAGAACTACAAATCATTCCTACCCATGTGTAAGAATAACTTCTATTTCTTTATTAAACAAAGTAGCTCCAGAGGCACAGACGACGAAAAACACATCTTTTGATGAATCCTCCATGAATCGTCTATGTGTCACCCTCTCCAAATTACCCCAAAGAGGAACCAGCAGGATTAAAAGAAACGAAAAAGCTCTCAAATAACGAATGAAAAGGGATGAAAATTCCATTTTTCTGTTTATTATATTCTTGGCAATGCAAAAGGATTCACTCAGTCTCATCAAACACACACATAACAACAAAAAATTCATCGCCTACAGTCCTTCTTTTCCCCATTTTAATAAACTTCAGTTATAAAGCAGGTGACTACAGAGAAAAGCAAAAAATTTTCTCATTGGATATGAAAAGTGTACACACTTCTGGCATATCTCGTAATTCCATGGCAGCAAAGGATGTATCTTGGAGCTTTAGAAGGCGGGACAAACTTTCTCCATTTTTCCTATTGATTGCATCGGCCATAAGTTTAACCCAACGCTCTGTGGAGGGATTTTTCGATCCTCGGTAGACATCTGAAGAAAAATTCCCCATGAAAGGCGAATTTCCCCTTCCACCGCGAAGGAAGGGCAGCTCTCTGCCTATATCACGCCGTCTGGGATGACGATAGTAACCTCGTCCACCAGTACCAGTAGCCATAAACTCATTCATAGTCCGTTGGAGAGAAGAGCTCGGATGGGATCCTGCTCAAATCTAAACAGTGTGTTAGATAGGATGTACATCATTCTTTCATTACTACCTCTCCCTGTACCTATGGCGTATAAGATATACCCCAACAAAAAAGTAGAGTGAAAGCAGGTTTTGATGATAGAAGGAACGAAGGGAGACCGCAAAAATCCTCTTTACTATCTTCTTATGTTTATACTCTTTCTCAAATAGCTGCTTACAAACCCTGTTACGACTTAAAATCGAGTTTAGTAGATGCACATACAGGGTGTAAGCATACGTTGCTTGAAATAGAAAAATCTTGATCTCCCAAGTAGAATAACAGTAGAGGTAAAGAACTGTAGCCAAAAATCGATGTTTCATTCCTCACATTTTCCATTCCGTATAAAAGAAGAGCGTACATAATAACTAAGCACCCTTCAGAGCATAATTTCTCAGATTTTTCAAGCCAAAGGTGAAAAGAGATGATACCATTTAAAGGATGTGGCTTTGACGAACTCATAAATGAAAATAAATGCAACAAAACTTAGAATGAACACATAGAGAGCCTATCCAGCTACCAATGTAGACCCATCAAGTACTGTGTTTCAGTCAAGAACAAACTTACCAAACCATGAAGTATCTCTAGCGGAAAATATATGATTCAGCTATATTTTTCAAATGTGATTAACAAACATTGATAGGTTTCTATGCCACTTTCTTCACATATCTGCAGAATGAAGGTTAATATGTGATGTGAGAAAAGCGCAAGATAAAGAAAGGATCTCATGTTAGAGCGTAGATATGGATATAGAGCTTCCGAGCATCGTGTATGTCTTACCTGAAGGTACTTTCCAGTAAATTTATCGAGAATTCCTATTGCATTTCAAATGATGTACAAATTCATCTTCCGCAGAAACTTGTATAACAGAGAGTACCGCAGCAGGCAAGAAGGGAGAAAAAATCAACATAAAACAAAACCGGAGACAGATGCAAGCACTAGATAAAAGTAAAACTGCCGTCAACACAATTCAGTTGTCCTCTCGAATTTATCAAATGGAATAGGGAGAACAACGTAATGAGATAATTATCCTTAAACCGTTAATTGCGTACCATGTCCCTTTCAGCACCTGTGGAATAGGGGACATGGGGAATATCAAAAAGAAAGGGGTCTTGCGAAAATGGTAGACAAAAGGATGGTATATATAAACAGGCTGCACTCCTTAATTAAGTTGCCATCAAACTGTGACTTGTCCTAATGCAAGCACAGCGCACTATATGCAAAAGTTGGAGATGGCAACAAAAGAAGATTTCATTTTTTAGAGATGCTGGACGACCTTTACAAAACAGCTTCCATTGCAGCTAATAAGTGACCATTGTTGTGCCTATGCGCGCCAATCCGGTATAAAATTGGGTATACGTTCTAAGCAATTAAAGTCAACACGGAAGCCTTCATTGGCAGTTTAAATAAAACTGCAAAGCTTGGCAAAGTTTTTGACTAGCCGTTTTGGTTTTCCAAAGATTTGTTTCCTCTACAGGAGAAAATAGGAAAAGTCACGAGTTTAAGCTACCGATTATCTTTCAACATGAGAGTAGCAAGTTTAATTCCACTTGCAAGCTAATTCGTGGATGTAGTATTGTAATTATTGGATCCGCGTAGCTTTGTGTTGTAACAGATGAGCCTTTTCTTATGTTGAAGCACTTCAATCTTTTGTATGTTTTTACCATTAGAAAGGAAGGGAAACGATATTTTAACTGTTCTTTTTTATTTCAAGAAATACTATGCATGAATGCCAATTAATAAGATTCAAGATATCGAAAAATTAAATTATATTTGCAAGTAATGACACTGGTTCTGACAAAATTCTTTGTCAAACTGAAATACATTATTATTGCTTTCCTTTATCCAAAGAGGTTTGTGCCGTCGTAAGAGTGGAACCCTTGTTGAATTTTATTTAAAACAACCATTCGAAAATATGTTGAATTGTTCTTTCTCAAGGTTTTGCGTAAGTAAGTATTCATCCTTTCTGAAATATGAAGAAATATGCAACGTTAATACGCAGGCATGCTTAAAACGAGAATTCGACCGAATTCCCATCTGTATAAATTCTAGAATAAAAAAAATTGTAATGCGTATTTCTTAAATGGCAGGCACCATTGATAGCAATTAAAAGTTGCATTTCATTTATATTTTGTGTTACATCCTCAAATATTTGTTTGTATTAAACATAGTACTGAACAATCAAGCTTTCATTCAGATATTGTATGTTTTTTATTAGCTTGACTGACAATTGCAGTAAATTTTTCAAACAGATTATAGATGAAAACAGAATTATGGCATATAGCTGACTTCTTTATTCGTAGTTGTAACAATTATATTATGATTGTAGTGAGTAAGTTTAGTAGAAGTTTAATTCCATATTGTGATAATTTACTGTTAGTACGATTGAGAGAATAGTGAGTTGTGTAACAGTGGTATCACGACGGAGTGAACTACCACCTATTCTTAATATTTTAATTATTGAGTCGCATTATCGAACAATCGAAATAATGGGACAATTCATCCGATGTTCCCCGCAACTAAGATGCACTTACTTATTTCTACACCTTTGAGAAAGAGAACGAGAGGGTAGCAATAACGGAGAGTTAAAATGGTAAATATTCTTTTAGGTTCTTTTTATTGTAAGTAGATACATGAAGGAGTGACTACTCTATTTTTCTATTCTTTTATTTAGTTCCGCAAACAGTATTAATTAGCGTAGAATAAGTTTATGTTTTATTGTACGAATTAGAAAAATACCCTCTTTACGAAATTAGGAGAATCAACCTATTTAATATCCTATCACTTAAAAGAACTATTTCAGCCGAAGTCTTTAGTATACGACTGGCAGAGCGTGACCAATTCTCGTTAGAGTAACTCACAGAAAACACCACGTTCACAAGCTGTGTAATACGCAGTAATGTTGAAACAATGTAAGGGGCGAATACATGAAGTAATAATAGACAAAGGACAAAGTGATTAGGATTGTAATTGAGTATACGCAAATACAACCGACGCGCGAGTATCGATAACTAAACTTAACCCCCGAAGATGAGTGATTAAAGTGCAGGAGGAAATTCTTCTCGAGTAGTACTTTTTTATTATCGTATAAATTTACCTGTTTTTGTTAGGAGTTTATTATGTAAGTTTAATATATTCTTCTTTAGGTAATTTAGGTAAGAACACTAAGTAGCATTAACTCTCGCTCAGGAATTTATTCTGTTAAACATTGGGTCTTACATGCAATATCCATTCCGATACGCATGCAAGTATTATAACATTCCAACAGAATCGGCAATCAAATAAAAATCATCTTTACGGTAGTGATTACAATACTATAGCATTTTTCTGATGCTTCAATGAGAAAGGCTAATGCGGAGTATTAGAATCATAAACGATTGCCTCCAAAATGAATAATCACATCATTCCGAAAAACGAGACTTTGCGTTAAAAAAATTTATTGTTTAAGCGTTTGAAATCAAGAAAGAAGGTCTTACTTCTCTATAACGAAGAAAATTTTACAATTAAAACTTTCGGAATTTAGCTGGTCTTGTTGATTCTTTGAATATTACTGCATAGTAAATCAGTGAAGTACCAGAAAGAACAAAAACAAAGTAGTTACGCAATTACTTCAAAGTAATTTTTTTGAGAAATTTCCCCAGTATTTTATTCAACATTTTAAATCTTAAAAGATTCATTTCCTCTTGTTATAATCCCAATATCAATCATAATAAACTGGCAACTCCGGATAAGCTAATAAAATAACATCATTAGCAATAATTAAAAAATTGTATTTTCCACTAATTAAATCTTATCGAACCCAAATGAAAATTTCGTCTTATGGAATATGGAATGGCAAAATGTTATATTATCAAGTAGTGTAAAAAATGATACTGATAAATGCAAATCCTATGCACAAAGACTTGAAAAATGAGATATACTGAGATGCAGAAAGATGTAATTGAGACTCGTTTTTTTGATTTGAGGTTAATTGATGTTTTTTCCTACGACTTTTACTCCTGCATACTAAGAGGGGACTCTCTGCGTTCCTTTGAACAAAATATATTATATTTTCTCCAATCCCCTCTGGTTTATTTTTTTTGATATTTTTCCTGGTCTCAACTTAATGATTGAACACTGCGATAGTTCAGAAATATAAAATCACTGCACCCTTAGGTTTTATGCTGCTGCAATAGACCTTTATATACCCCAAAACAGTAGTGTTGGACGGTATTTATTATCACACTGGTGCAGCAAATGCCATCTTGTTTCAAATGCTTCTAAATTAATCAGCCCGTTGAAGTATTTAATTCCTTATATACATGTAATTAAATAAGCATCAACACCATCTACAAAGAATATTTTTATTAAATTCAAGAAACCATTTACAAAGTAGAAGAACGAATGATTAAACAATAAAATATGAATATATTATGCATGGAAAATTTTTAGTTGATACAATGGGTTAATTACCGTTAGAAGTTGTCATATGTCTTGTATTATAATGGCTTCCATAAAAAGGAAACTGGCATATATTACGGCCGATGGTACAAACTAAGGGGGTTTAGAGTAAAAATATCCTTCTCCTTAGCTCCGGTGCCTGTAAACCCACAGAAACGGACCATTACAGGTTTTTGAATTGCGTGAACCAATGAGCTTTTCCAAGTGAAGGTCGCCGCTCACTTCGCTGTGTTTTATGTATGAAATTGCGCATCATCTGCGGCCACTACCTCAGAGAAATTCTGTCTCTCGATTCTTTCTGTCCTTTTTGAAATCGTATGTTCCATGCAAGCTCTTTCTGTGCCCTGACATCTCCTTTTGTGTGGCACGTTTAGCAAATACAAGTACTCACTTCCCAATAAATTTCCTTCTTGCCACATCTTTTAGTTACTTATTGAAATACCCTTCTATGTTGTTTCAATTCGTTCAAAAATCCCACCTGACCTCAAGTAGCTTTCCTAATGCTGCTTTTCCTCTATACGCAATTGTTCTTATGGTACGAGCTGAATAGACAGAGTGGCCGGCAAAGATGTCTCTGGTGGAAACTGGGGAAGAATTTTTCTTCCTGAGATAGTGCTTGCCATCCTCTGGATTCTATCTCGTTGTAGAGACGGAAAACATTCCAGCATGTTACCAATGACTGCGAATGAACCTTATATGATTTAATTTGAAAAAAGTGGACACCTGTTGCGCTTACTTTACCTTAAGGAGATAAGCAGTTTTTATATTACTACTGTACGCCTTGCGTTCTGGATCATCATTATTTACATTATGGGGAAAATCAGCACTTTTATCTGAGTGTTCGCGGAAAGAGTGCGACCACCCACCTTCTTTTCGTTTCATTCGAAAGGTACCATTTGCAATTCCCAAAAGGAACACTCCATTTTCGTGTCATGTTTTATCCATCCTATTTCATTGATTCATATGTAGAGTAACCCGTAAGATCTTTGTTAATACATGCTCAAATATATATAGCTTAGCATTAGCTCGAGATCGTGTATACGCTATGCTCATCCTTTTCAATCTGTGGTGCTCCTTTTGCTGGAAGTTACCTATAATGTTAGCCCCTCCTTTTATAAACCAGATTTTCTATGAAAGTGCACCCATATTCCTCTTCTGAACTGATCGCATTCGGGTGTTGTGTGAGTGTACTCAAAGCGTGTGCTATACTCTCTCTTCACTGAGACTCTATCCCTCTTGAATCAAAGGTGTGATTCCATATACTATTTCTCTTCTCCTACTTTATCGACTCTCTATAATGCAAATGGATAGCACTCCTCTCTGCTGTGAATCCAATCCGATTAGACTGACAAGGAAATCTTCTAGTTATTGCTTGCCTCATATTTTTTCTTCTTATCTCCTATTGCGGTTTGTACTGCTTCCATTTTTTCACTACTTTTATAAAGTGTAATGTCTCTCTTTGTCTGAGTCTATACAAGTGAATTCCTATATATAGGTGTTTATTGAAATTTTTTTTTTTTTGCACACACATTGAAGGCACTCTTCCCACCTAATTCGTGTATAAAAGATTGCTCACCGTTGGCTGCATCTCTATGTATTTTTTCACACATTTCTTGGGGCTGAAGGCGTGCTTGCGATGATTGGAAAAGCGAACGTGGCTCTCCCCTTCAGGTTTATTTTTCTTTTACGTGTATCCTCTTCACCTCCTGCTGTGGATGTGATACCTCGATCGTGTCATCCTATAAAATATCTACAGCCTCAAAGATTTATCCATCATGGATGAAAGACCACCTCCTCCGGTTGAATCTGCCTCCGTTGCTCCCTCAGAAGGTGATGTAGAGATGGATACATTGCAGGAAACCTTTCCTTTTGGATTTAATGGGGATCGTCGTATCTTAATTTGTGGTAGTGCTTTCATTGGAATGCTATTTTTACTACTTTTTCTCAATTTAGATATCTTTTTGTATCAATTAAATGGAGCAGACAAGAGTTCTACAAAGGCTATATATCCAGAGAATGCCTTTCCTTCCTCTTCTTCCATCCATGGGAATATGCTGAAACAAAATGTGACTGCCAGTTCTCAATATTATAACATTGTACGGAGCTCTAATTATGAGCTTACTTTTAATATTCGTTATGAAGTTTTCCGGACGCATAAAAACGTAGAATCGACTAATCGTTCTCCTTCTTTTGATCGAATCTCAGAAAATGATGAAGATCTTCCAGCGGCGCTTCTCTCAGGAAAAGGGACAGCCGCCCTCCTCGTACAGCATACACCCTTACAGAAGCTCTCTCTTTCTGTTTTAGATATCAAACTAAACTCTCCTTATTCTGAAAGTAGCCAGGAAATACTATTGAATGGTGTGACACTATCAGATTCTCGTCAAATCTCACTTTTTGGTCATGCTCACTATTCTTCACTCTCTGCTCTCGATGAGATCTCTGCGTTCTCTCGATCCGAAGCTGAAATTTCTCCTCCTTTATCACAGAATCATCGCTGTACATTTAATGGCATCTTTTCCTATTCTTTTGATCCACGAAGAGGAAAATCTTTCCGTATCACCGACGGTAAATACTTTCAAAGCTACCAAAAACTGTTGGAAACTTCTGCAGCTCCGTCTCATCGAAATCTACAAATGGGTAAAGCCTGTTGTTGCTTCATTCTCTAAAATGGAGTCACCTGATTGCATTTTCATTTGATTTCTTTTAACGTGTCTATACTCCTTTTTAGATTTTTTTCCCCTGTTTGTAATTCACTTTTCTCTCTCTCTATTTTTTCTCTCTCTCTCTATTTTTTCTCTCTCTCTCTATTTTTTCTCTCTCTCTCTATTTTTTTTCTCTCTCTCATCTCTCTCTCTCTCTATTTTTTCTCTCTCTCTCTATTTTTTCTCTCTCTCTCTCTATTTTTTCTCTCTCTCTCTCTTTCTCTCTCTCTCTCATCTCTCTCTCTCTCATCTCTCTCTCTCTCTACCCCCCCTCTCTCTCTCTCTCTCTATTTTTTCTCTCTCTCTACTAAGTTTATTTTTCTTCAGGTACTTCTTTCAAGCCACAGCAGGGATCCAAGGATTTCCTTGGAGAGAAATCCATTTCCTATAACCATGGAGATGACGATATTTCCAGTGAGATTTTTTCAAATGATTGCTCTCTCCTCCTTCGTTTCATCGGCAAAGAAATTGATCTGCAGGCCCTTATGAACGAAGTGGCTTCCTTCTCATTTGTTTACAATATCAAAACAATTATAGAAATACGTTTATTATGGCAACAGATTCGTTTTTCTACTGCTGCCAATTCTTACATTCGAATTTCTGTTATAAGTATTCTTTTTGGTGCAATTTTGGATTTGATTGAATCTTCCTTCCTTGTTTATGTGGGAATTCTTTGGCAAACAACTTTATCTTATTTTGCAATCATGGCTGTATTAAAGGTAATTTTTATTAATTTTTTATTTTATTTCGAATCCTTTGAAGGATTGCCTATAAAAAGTATAGAGTTGGAAATCTTCTTCTTTGATTTTTTTTTTCAAAAGTGTGCAATGAAGGAATAGATTTAGAAGGAGTTATTAAAACACATGGAAAGCTGTGGATAGAAAATCTTTTTAAGAGATATTCCAAAAAAGTAAAGTGGAATGGATAACAAAAGTTTGAGAATTTTTATGAGATGTATTTTCAAATATTTCATAGGGGGATGAGAGAGAGATTTTTTTATAAGGAGAAACTTTGGAGATATCTTTTTAAAAATTATATGAAAGACATATCCTTTCTAAACAAAGTGAACATTTCAAAAAAAGATTCATGAAGAAGAGGCAGTTTATGGCCATTTTTTTTTTCATGTAAGCCTCTCTTTTAGTCTTTATTTATATATATATATCTATATATATCCTCTATCTATCGTTTTCTTTCAGTTTTTATTGTTTATTTTGGAGATGCGGTATGCCTATACTGTCTTGGAAGCTTACTCTACCACAACGAATTTGGATAGCTTTCACACGTATGTCGAGGAGGATGAATAGATTTTTTATTTCGTTATTTCAAGAATCTATGAAAGGTGGATAGAAACATCATGTTTTTGTTTAAAATATTTACCAGCATTGTTTGAGTGAAAAAAAATTAACTTTTTGGAGGTACATCTCTCTTTTTTTTTCGCCTCTGTGGCTGTCTCTTGTATTTTTGAAACACATTTTAAGCATCTTTTTGTCACCTATTCATATATTAGAAGAAGGAGAGGAAGAAGAAGAAGGAGAGGAAGAAGAAGAAGGAGAGGAAGAAGAAGAAGGAGAGGAAGAAGAAGAAGGAGAGGAAGAAGAAGAAGGGGAGGAGGAAGTAGAAGAAGGGGAGGAGGAAGTAGAAGAAGAAGGGGAGGAGGAAGAAGAGGAGGAGAAGAGGAGGAGGAGAAGAGGAGGAGGAAGAAGAGGAGGAGGAAGTAGAAGAAGAAGAAGAAGAAGAAAGAGAGAGAGATTTCTCTTTTTTATTATATATATATATTTATAAAGAGAAGGATGAACTCCTTATAAAACGAGAAATAGCCTTCTTCTTTCTTTTTTTTTCAAGTGTAGAAATACATTTCTAAGGTTATCTTTTCAATCCCTTCCCCCTTATATGGACTTTCTTTCATTTCATCTATCAATATATATATATCTACAGGCATCCTTCTTACCATGCTATTCGTATTTTCTACTTGACCCTTCCCTTCTGTGTCTTCTTTGCCTACATAGCTTTTCGTTTCATGCATTCTCTCTTACTCATTTTCTATATATTTTGGATTCCTCAAATTATATCGGATATTTGGTTTGGTCACAGGTCTCTGTGTAATATTTTAATAGCAAATTATTTTTTTTTTCTTATAAATGTGGAGGATGTGTAAGATTTTGTCAAGTTATACACTCTAGTATACCATGGATAAGGATTTCTATTCATAGAAGAATTATTTTTACATCTTTAGGTGTTGTAAGAGTTGTATTATTTAATTCGTATTCCTCTATCCGCATTTTATTTTTTATTTTTTTTTGAGCCAAGAGATGTTTTATGAAAAGAATTCTGTAGCCTCTTGCAGTCTATATGTAGGATATTATTTTTTTATATTTTATATATTCTTTTAAAAATACATTCTCTATTCTTTTTTTCTTTGAAATAGATGTGCATAGAAGAAGATTCTCTACATATAGCTTTTTCTTTCTCTTTTTTATTTTTCTTTCACTTTTTACATTCTTTCTCTCTTTACATTCCTTCTTCTTCTACTTATGAATTTTTAATATATTTTTATTTACAGGAATTCCTTAGATCCTCTCTATGTCTCTATTCTGAGTCTCTTACGTGTTGTCTTACCTCTTTATATGTTTGGTTTGGCTTCAAGTATTTTTTCAACTGAAAATCTCTTATATTTTGAAAGTCTACCTGATGTTACCATAGCCATAGCCATTGGAACGATTGTCGTACGTATTTCAAAGAGTAGAAGAGAAATTTTTAGAGAGAGATTCCCAGCCAAATTCAAAAAAGAATATCAAGGAGGGTACAAAAGATGGAAATTAAAACATATTTTACACTCTGTAATATTTTCTTTCTCTTCTTCTCTTGTTTTTGGATATAAGAATGAAGATTCTTGAACTCTTGTTTTAACTCTTTATAACTTCTCTTTACTCCTAGACCTTCTTCTTGCTACTCTGTTGGAATAGAGGAGGATTTAGAGAGATAATAAGAAGATAAAAGGAATGTTTGATGGGTTATATATATTTTGTATGCTGTTTAGGCTATGCAATGCCTCTTTTCCTTTGTTCAAAGGAAATTTGGACCGAGGTTAGCTGAAGAGTGTTGAAAAGTGGAAAAATGTGGATGTGTGAAATTTTTTTTATTTTGGATTATACTGTATAGGTTTTATAGATAAGGAAAATCTATGAAGCTGTATAGGATTTAAAAAAATAATTTCTCTTTTTATAAGAAGGATTTTAGAAGAGAGATATACTAAAAATAGAGTTATACATTCTTTTAATCCAAGAAAGAGAGGGAGGAGGAGAGTGTCTGTTAGATTCATAATGATGGAAATTTTAAAAAGAATCAACGTGTGGGTATATCCTCTCTGTTTTAATAATGTGAAAACAGAGAGGATATCTTTATTGTTTTTGTTCTTCTTGAGAGGTTTTCATTCTCACATTCTCTATAAACAGAATGTTCTCCAAAGAGAGAGAGAAAGAGAGAGAGTGGATGGATGATGATGATGACGCCATTGACACAGAAGAAAATTGGATGACAGAAATAAAAAATAAAAATATATACAAAAACTCAACAGGGATATCAAAAAGTCTCTAGTTTTTTGATATCTAAAGATATATATTTTTTATGGGATTACTTTTCAGATACCTCATTCCATTAAAATTTCTACCGCATGTCTATAATTTTTATCGGCCATTTCCAGCTATTTTATATGAAGAAGGCTTGCAAGAGTGTGTTATTTGCATTAACAAAGTGGATCTTTCAGACACCTATGGGTATGTGAGAGAGACTGAGAGGAGAGTTAGTGTTTAGTATATTTTTACTGAGAAATAATTACTGAATTTAGTATACTGGTGGCTTTTCATAGCTCTTATTCCTGTTGGAAAACATGGGAGTTCTAAAGCGATTAAGAGGCCAAAGGCGATGGATTTTTTTATATATATAATTTTTACGAATCCATGAATTTTTGGAGAAATTATTTGGATTTTACGTGTTTGCATGAGATAGTTTTGTTCTTATTTTGTTTATAGTAAGGTATGCATTACACCCTGTGATCATCTCTTTCATGCTAAATGCTTACAACAATGGATGGATGTTAAAATGGAATGCCCTACTTGCAGACGTACGTTTTATCAATTTATCACACAGTCTAATAAATTCAAATTTTAAATTCCTCTTCTTTCAAGCATCTCTGGCTAGATCAAAATGTCTATGCTAATCATCATTTCAAGTTTGCAAAAAAAAATTTCACGGCAACCTGTAAAATATACTCGTTTTTCGTAATTTTAATAGCTCACTCCCATTTTATTTTGGCTATCATAATACTTTTTTAGATATATTTTGGTTGAAATTTTCAAAATCGAAGAACAGACTTTTTTTTAGTGTTTACTTGTAATCAATGGTAGCAGGAAGTACTTTTCTAATACGTCTTAATAACGTATTTATGGAGTTTCTTTTTGAATGGATGCTACGTACTTTTTTCGATAGAGAACTAAGTAAATGGTTGATATATTTTTTTGAGTGTTGTGCAGGATCATTCTCTTTTTTTATCGTTTTTTCTTTGAATCAATTGCTTTATATCTATATGCTACACTTTGGCAGGAGTTTTGCCGGCTTTTGGCTGATCGCTCGAAGAAATAGTTTTTATATTCATGATGATTGAGTAGAAAAGGGGAATTTCATTAAAGGAATGCGCAAAACAAAGTGAACCCTGCAGCCACTGACAAAGAGTAAATTTTTTTGATGATGCTGAAAGCGATGAGAAAGTTTAATTGTCAGCGAATTCGTTCATTGAAATTATCAGCATAAATCAGTGAAATCTTACTTTTGCATTTTTCGGTTTACTAATGCCAAAGCAATCAAAATATTCTGTAGGATCACACAGCCTGTCAGTAGCCATTCGAAAAAGATTTTTTAGGTTATGAATGATTCTGCACTCCGCGTTGAAATCTATTTGCGTGTTCTTTTTTATAATTTTGCATTTTTTGAAGCACAATTTTTTTGCTATTTCCTAGCAGGACCTAATTATAAAAAATTTTAGTCTGTAAATTGTATGATCTCACTGATTTCATATCTTATGGAAATGCTTCTTATTTTGTTCCTTCTTAACACTCCGCTTGTTTAGACACATAATATTAAAAACTGTAGAATGATACACGCAAGAACCAGTTTGTTCTTAGCAACATATATATACGGGATTGCCTCTATTAAGGCATTGCTTCGATGACGCATTCCATTGCACAAGTGCCCGACTAAAAATTAGAATATCCTTGTCTTCTTTATGTGTACTTTGCTGTACGGAAATTCGTCAAGTTCGAGTTGCATTTTCTGCAAAATGCCTTTCCAGAAGATCATTAAGGCGTTTTTGATTGCGTCAGAAAAGCAGTCCAAATTCGTCTAAATATACAACTTACCATAGAAGTAACTGCGAAGAGTGCGCGGCAAGGTAGTCGAATGCAACTTTGTGTAATTTCTATTTTATTTTCGCTTTCAAGATAAATGTGAAATGATGATACTATTTTATAGAAATATTATTTAGCCTATATTCACCGATACAAAATGATTGATTGCTCAATTTGAGCAGCACGGGCGCAGATTCTGGCTCCCTCCCGCGTTTTAGCAGTATTTTACTAGCGTCACAATAATCGTGTTTCCCTTGTGGAAAACAGATCCACATAGAAGGTTGTATATAAGTACTCGACATACTGCATAATAATAAATCGGCTCACGTTTTCGTATGAAATTGATATCGTTGGTATAGCACTCAACTAAGGAACTGAGGTTCCACGCAAGGATGATGTTGCAATAACTGGTAAATTTTTATACAGAGGTTGATTCGCTGTTGCATTTTACCACCTATGAGCACTCGACGCCAATGTGATCCATCTAAACCCTGCAAATCATTAATGTCAGAAAACAATCACCTGAACGGTTTTTTATCACTGATAAGACGCACCGCAGTTAGAGAAATTATGTGCTTATTAGGATGCAACATGTGTACTGCTAACTTAAATCGTTTACGCTGGGACTTACAACAAATTTCTCGTTGACAACAGAAAAGTAGCCACCTATTTCTTGCAACAATACCCGTCGGGATGCACCATTTTTCCCAATAAGTCTTCCGCCAGCGCTATGCGGAACCAAAATTTCTGTCAACGGAGCACGAGTTCCTGGAGAAAGCGCGTCAAGAAATTTTATTAAACGAAGCGATTTCGTCATCTCTTATTTTGAATTCAACTGTTTATACATTTTACATTTAAATAATTGATTTTAGAAAGGCATGGCTTCAGTCCAGCAAAGCTTTTGTTTTTATGCTCTTTTTTATAACTACCATTTTCTCTGGCTTCCTCATTTTTTTTATTGAGCGCAGGAGCTGAAGCACCAGTCGTACTATCTGCTTCAAAATGTGGATGTAAGTGTGAAGTAAAATTCATTGGTGTGAGAAAGCAGTATTCTTGATGAAATTTTTCTATCTTACCAGCATTCTCATCGTTCCTCAGGCCATACAAAGCATGAAACACCTTTCTCAATCGCGCTTCCACTTCGGCAGAATGCGTTTCTCTGCATGTACTGCTGTCGGCAACGTGCACTACGAGTGCTCGAAGGAGTTGCCGAATGGGAAGTTGGTTTCTGTTTTCCAAGCGATTCCAAGCAGTAGCATCTGGTTCTGCAGTGCCTTTAGAATCACCATAGTTTTCCAGCTGCTGAAATTTTTTTATTTCTTGCTTGATTGATTTTTCTTGTGCAAAAATGTTATGTAAAGGAATGAATTCATCGCTTATATCACATTCAGGTTGAAATGCTTTGGTGGCTGTGCTGCGTGCTCCGGTTAATTTTTTTCTTTGCTTTTTTGCTGAAACAAAATTATCTGAGGTGATACCATACTTTGATGAATCACCTAGTCCATAGGGAATACCCGATGTAAAAAAGCATAAGCTGTGTTGTGTGCTACTGTCCTGTACTAGTTTGTGAAGAACCCAAAGTAGAAAGTCTGACAGCTGCTGTGGTCGTAAGAGAAGCAATACAGAGCGGCATGCGTTCTGTACTTTCAAACTACCCTATAGCAATATTTATTCATAGAATTAACCAATTTCCAAGTAATTATCATCCGTGAGTGAATTTGTGTTTTATACGATAGCACAGCTTATAGAATCACTAATTATAAACCAATTTAGCAGATGCTTTCACTTACCAATTTCCACCCCATCTCTGCATTTTTAGATGGTTGCATTGCTGTTGATCTTGACTTTTGCATGTGACTATTTTTCTCTAATTGTAGCATTTCGGTTTCGTTACAGTATTTTTCTATTTTTTCTGATTCATTTGCAGTATCTTGACCGGATGCATAATTTAAGGAGTGCAGGTAAATAAATAGGGTTTCTGTTATTAGATTTGCAGTGGTTAAAGGACTATGGAAATGCAGTTTTCCTTTTGGAACCCTGCATAATTTTATACAGTTTATCGCTATGTCTCGCTGTTGATCTCTCTGCTCGAATCTATCATGCCACAGGCCACCAAGCTTTCTGAAAACCCAAAATTCAAATACATTTGATTTCAAGCAAAACAAAATGCCATGTGATCTACTTTTCTAGCAATTAAAATATTATTTAAGAGTATAAAAAATAGTACATATACTCTCTGGTTTAAAATATACCATATAAGCAATCCATACTTAGCAATGTAACAAAAACTGTTTTACAACTAAAGCCTTCATTTCATTACCCCTCATTTCTAGAGGGTAGGCTCTTACAGTTTGGTAGTTTCACTTTTTCCGGTTTGCTTTACCCTCAATAAGAAAAAATGATATAATATTTTTATTTAATTATAAGGTAATTTTAAATAAATTTTGTTTCACTTACTGAATGAGTTTCGCGATTTTGAACGATAAATTTTGCTTTTTTAAAGAACGGAGAAAACCGCAGTAATATTGCAAACCTATATTTGGGAATATCCAGTCGACTACCTGCATTTCAAGCAACAAAAATGACCAAGTATCACAAAAATATAAGTATTGAGTAAGATTAGTGTTATTTCATAACTTTAACAATTTGAAGCATTTTCTATCTAGAAAGTGCTCTTTGATCTTATACATAACACAAGAATTAACAACACCCACGATTGAGCAATTTTCTTCGTTCAAACGTTTGGCAATTTTGGTTAAGTACTTGTTAAATATAGAGTGATAAAAGTGTTGTACCCAGCTAATTCAAGACTGTAATAATTTCTTATTCAGTTTCTTTAAACTCCAGAATATATTGCAGCAACGCACTAGCAGTAAGTTTTTAATCTTTTGTGTAGGAAACACTAGAATAAAGCAAAGGGAAAAAGAAATTAAACTTGTTTTAATGGATACCTCCCAAATTCTATATTTCTTCTCTGAAATAGAAATAAAAAAGCCGAAACTAAAGCTCACCGTGGAATGCAGTCTTTCACATCGAGCTGAAAGAATGCTATCATTGGAATAACTAATATCCTTGCCATGCAGCAAGCCTAAGCACTTCCTTTTGCATGTTTTGGTAATATCTGGTGACCAACTGCAAATTATAAGTTTATCGTATTTTCCTGAAAGCGTGACTATCACCGGGAAAGCTCGCGTGACCTTATTTACCAATTGAGACAGATGTGTTTTGAAAGGAAATTGAACGGATGATCTCACTCGAGAATCAAGCTGAATGTCAAAATATATAATATGTCATCATCTCACTTTTAACTCTTCATCAATTAATCTCCATATTTACAATGCCCTTTTCCATTCCAAATCATATTTTTATATACTAGCAGCTCCAGTCGATATGGAGCGCTTATAAGCGCGTCACCTGCAAAGAGTCATGCGACAAGCTGTAAGCACCTGGATCATGAAGTTTATAGCGTATAAAGGATGCGTATTCACAAACGCCTCCTCTTTCTCCACCCGTGTACGACCCGCATAAGATAAATTTGGGCTTCTCTTCGTTCCATAAGTCAATCTATTGTCGACGCATTAGTAACTTCTCATTATTTTAAAAGCTTTTAGACTAAATGAATTATTGCAAGGCATCGATATTTTTTGAAAGGTTTTAATTTAATTGTGCATAGTTAGGATAGTTATAAATCTTGTAAAGAAGATGTAAATGCTCAACTAACTTTTATTACGGAGTCATACAGATATCCTAATGGTTCAAATTGCTTTTGCAATGTCCTCTGCAGCAGATCTAGCAGAGAAAAGCTCACGACACATTGACCCATTTTAAACTCTTTCGTTTTTTTCTTTATTGGAAGTGTGTCCTTAGCTGAAGTTCTTTTAAAGCTTGTAAAGATTATTGGCAAAATCTCTTCTGAAAGATCAATGCAAATGATATTATGCAAAATTCCTAATCTACCGGTAATCAAAGTGTTTATGTTTTGTGTAGTGCTGCGTTTTTTTTTCACTGTCTCCCAGTATCCTGCATTCCATAACATATTTGAATGAATGTGATTTGCCATTGGAGACTCATATAAACTAGAATCTGCTAAGTTCCCAGAAAATTCAGGACATATATAAATATCCCACGGTCTTGCAATAATACCAGCCTTTCGATATAAACTTAGCGATTCAGTAAATGGAGAAAGAAAACAGTAAGAAGAAGATAGACAAATTTCAGAAGGGAAATAAAGAATTTCCAAGCAAAATTTGTTCAAGCATTTAATAAATTCCTTTTCTCTCCTTCGAAGTAAAAATTTTGCCCAAACAGAATCACTTAATCCCAATGGATAAACCTGAGAATAGTGTAACATTTACCAAAATAATAGCTCCTAGAAAATTTTCTAGGTAATTACATTTTTTTACGCAGGTAAAGGAAAGATAACATCTACAAATCAATGTAAAAGCTCTCCTTTTCAGCAAAATATGTCACTTCACTCTTAGCTTTCAGTTGGAAACGGACATTCTCTGCTGGCAAGAAAAGTTACGCTTACAAATGTTTTCTAGGAGAAAGGCTAATTACCGGTTGCTTATGTGCATCATCCAAAAGAACTACACCGTTTGTCGAATTGTTGGAGGAACATGCGTCTGTATAGCTCTCTATGAAATTGGGATGAAGATAAAAACTTGAACTTCCGTTAAACAAGAGTTTATAATAAGCTGTGAGATAAGCAAAAGGAATAGTGGCTGTTATCATTTTGCTAGAAAATATATTTATTGCCAACTCATAAAATAAAATGCGCTGTTTGTCCAACGGATACAATAATTTTCCTATCGGGTATTGTAACGACTTCAATTGACTCCAGGTGAAATTGCCTATGATATAGATACTAAATTCTTATTTGATACATTTCATTTATGAACTAGAAAAGTTGTCATTTTGCAGTCTGTAAGTCTGAATTCAACATCTACGTTCATATAAGCAGTACTTCGCTGAATTCACCAGTTGCAGGGTATTTTCTCCTCTGCGGCGTGTTACATCGTTTAGTGTGAGTCATCACCGTTACCATTTTACAGTCAGCGGATGTTTGCAGCTGAGTGTTGGAAAAATATATTGGCAATTTGCATGGAGTTGCGTTTTTAGCTATACTTTTGCATACAAAAAAGATATAAACTTTCGGTAAGCACTGTATTTCAGCCGAGCATTCTCAAGAGTATTGAAGAGAGAAAAGTATTATGACTGTATTGACGTAATTTTGCTTGTACAGATTGACATTTTCAAGTAAATAAATGCATTCCTTCATTATGTAAAGCTCATGGATCTTTTCTGATATACTCCAATCCATCTCTGTTGGATAATATTTAAATGCACAGTATAGTTACAAAGACAGGAAAAAGTATTTTGAGAAGCTTGATAAAAAGATTGTGCATTACATTCTTGAATCTATCGAGATGGATTTGATAGATGGATTTTTCTTTGAAAAACTTTTCTTTTCCAGAAAGTGCGGGTTGAGTAAGTGAAAATACATCAGACAATAACGTCGCGTCAAATTCACTGTTGCCATTGTTTCCTGGTGATGAGACCTTGGCAATAAGCTGTCTATTTGCTGCCCTGTCGATAATCCCTGTTGTGTCACTAAACAACAAACGTCACGCAGCATAGCGATGCGTACAAACGTCGAAATGTGAGGAAACCTTAGAAACAATTGATTATAATTGCATGCGCTTACCAAGTTGAGCAGTCGCTAGAGCTTTCCAGCTGTTCCAAAAATTGTGCTGCAGAGGCGTTGCCGTTTGTATATTCTTCAGGTTGCTTCAGAAATTTGTTGAAGAACAATGTGCAACTAATACTTTCGGGATTTTTATTTGATTCTGTGCGCGGATTGGTTCGCAGTGAGCGTATCTCATGTCTCTTATTATGTGTTTCTATGAAATCACTTCTGAGCTGTGTATCAGCTCGTGAGAGAGAAGTACGACAATGAAGTCGCACAGTTCGATGTAACCGGTGTGAAAAATCTGTTTTCACTTTGTGTGCAGGTGCGGTGTTAACACCTTGACTAGATTGAGAAGAAAATGGTAATTCCCACCAGTGTAGCATAGCTCTAATCATATTTTTCCCGAAGAAACCCTCTTCAACTTGTGTCGTTGAAATGGCTTGGCCGTTGCTACCGTGGCCGATGTGGTCATAAGCAGAATTCATCATACAAACCTATACGACTTTGTGCATCTATCAGAGTGCGTGTATTTGTTTTTAATTTTGCTTGGCCACTATACACATTTGAAAAGCAACACGTTTTTGTAGCAATTTGATTATCTTGCAATATTGTATATATCACTTGTGCATTTTCTACGCTTCTTTCATAGGTTCCGTATTCTGCCATGCAAATTCAAAAAATGAATAAATGACCCAGTTTTCATAGTGGCATCAATCACAACTTTTATTCCATGCATGTGTTTTCCAATTATTTCCTAGCTCTTCATCATTTATTAATAGCTTCTCATCGAGAAAGTTACAACAAAAATTTCTCACATCTTTCCCTCCTGTCACAGATAAGGACATGTGTGTTAGGAAAATTCTTTCTCTTACTATGTATTTTGATTAACTGATTATTTAACCCAAAATTCGCTGAAAACAGTACACTAAAAGTTTTCTACAAGAATTGATATACTGTGCCACTTTATTTCAAAATTTCCTGCCTTTTTTAGCAGATTTGAACGGTGGATACACCCTCATTTTACGTTGCATGAGCATAGATTTTTGGAAAACTATTTTTAGGCAAGTATTTGCATTTAAGAGAAGCAGTAGCAATATTATGGCATTGCAAGTAAACTTGGTATAACTCATTCTAAATATTGCAAAGTTCTTATTAGCATGCTTTTGTAGCTTTACCTGAACGGGATATCAAAAGAATTTATTCCCAATAACGGGTGCTTAGCCATAAAAATCAAATTAAAAAAAGATTACTATGGGGTTGGAATTTATTCACCGTAAAATGGAACTTTAAAATAATTTAAAAATATTCCCTGTTGGAAAGGGATGCAAAATATCATGATGTAGATGCTAAAATATGCAGGTATGAGCAACAGAAATATAGTATTTTAACGAGGTTGACTCGCAAACATTTTGAGCATTAGTCGCCAACGGTTATCAAAAATCTCGAAACAGCATCATTACGAGGAAACTTTGAATTTAATGATCATACGTGGTAGCATCTAGGATACCGTAATTGTTTTCGCATATTCAACAATTCGCTGGCAAATAGTTAATCTGGCAGCCATCAGAAGAGTTGTCTACATGTAAAAATAAGCTATAGGAGCTGCAACACTTTGCCGCATACGAGCCTCAAATAAGCAGTAAATCTTAAACCTAATCTTAGCCAGGAGTAGCTATCTCAGCCACTTTGCGCTAGTCGGTCAACTAGTTAAATAAGACTTGAACTGAGATACAAAAAGACAAAAAATACTAAGGGCACCATGCCAACAATAGTTTTGCTCAAAGTTAAAGCAATTCATTTTAGGAACGTAAGAGCTACACTTCAAAACCTAACAAAGAAAGTGTAGAGGCATTGATGATTTGGCATAAATAATTTTGGGTTAATTTCTGCAATTTCAAAAGATTGTAGGAATTACACAATTTAACCAAAACATTTAAAAACAGTTTCCGCTTTTAAATGCTGCCAAGTTCATTCTAATCAATTACACATTTCCTAAATTAATTTGTTTGCGTTAAAATTAATTGTTACAAAATACTCGAATCTCGCTGCTACTAATTTTCTCAGATGCTTCATTTTTTGAATTTTGCTGCTTAAGATTTAGCTGCAATAAAATTGGAATGTAAAAAGGATTTTCATGCTATTTTAATATAAAAATGATTTTCATGCTATTTTAATATAAAAATGATTTTCATGCTATTTTA
This sequence comes from Cardiosporidium cionae, assembly GCA_015476325.1. NCBI lineage: Eukaryota > Apicomplexa > Aconoidasida > Nephromycida > Cardiosporidium > Cardiosporidium cionae. Next base: position 31,617 of record JADAQX010000247.1, on the reverse strand, counting down.
ATATAGAAAAGAAGCTAAGAATAAATGAGCATTGTTGCTGACATACTTAAACTCATTTCTCGATAATCAAAGCAAATGAAAAGTTTAAAGAGTTTATTCGCATGTATTCGAAATCGAAAATCTGGCATTTTTTCACTTTTTCGGAAATATGAATTATCAGATATTAATGATTGAGTGAAATTTCAATATTTAGTATAATGCAACAAGAGGAAGGCTACAGATGTGAGCTTTTGCATTCTTGCCGTTAGTGCAAAAGTCCCCCCACGATAAAATCCAGGAATGATTGGAATAGGAATTTCAGCAATGCTCTCAAACAAAAAAATAGTAATCACACTGACAAACAAAGCTACACAAACCCATAGAGACAAGCGACTGAAGAGTGCAATACGGTTTTTAGCAGATAGTATTTTTCCACGCCTCAGGGAACATTCACTGCTTTATATGAACTCAAATTTCCTAAATGTCTAGTGCTTAACCCGCTCAACTTCATTGGTGACTACACAAATATCTAGAATTTTATTTATACACACAAATAAAATTTAGCATTTGCTTGCGACTGTAGCATCAAAGATTTTAGTATAACAATCACATATAAATACGAATTTTAGGATCCACATTTTTTCCCAGAAAGGACGCGACATAAATTTAGGGGTCATCACGTCTGTATTTTCCTTATAGTACATAAAATCATTTTGCGTTTACGCATTGAAAAGTGCAGCAACTAAATTTGAACTAGTGAAACCAACCTGCACAATAATATTCTTAACGAGAATAAATCAATCTTATAATCCATATTAAAAAAATAAAAACGATTTTAACTTAGTGAATACCAGGTAACACGGTAGAACGGTGAAATGGGAGGAAATTTCAAATTCCCCCGGTACAACAAAAACCACGTTGTAGCAAGAAACAAGATGAAAAGCAACTAACATTCTATGAAATGACATGTCAGCTACACATTCAAGACAACAAGTATAATCCATCCTCAAATATTACTCTACTTAAACTTGGGCATTTCAAAATACGTTTGGCGAAGAATGTTCCAAGCATGCACTCATAATTTAGAGTTTATATAATAGATTGAGAACAAATTCATTTTGAACGGGAAGAAATGTAATGCGCCAATTTAATCAAAGGGATGGCCCGCTCTTGGAATGGGGAGAGTTCTTCAATAGCTTCCTTTATAAGGCGTTTTACGATCTTCTTACTCTCTTCAAGGCCAAATAAACGTGGATACGATAACTTTTTCGTCACCTAAACAAGCAATTTGATCTCGAATTAAGCATTAAAAACTCACACCAATTTTGTGAAATATTTTCTGTACGTATAGTAGTCAGAGCGCTAAAGTATACATTGCCAATACAAAAGCATTTTGACATAAAAAAGGGGAAGTGGTATGCTAACATGAGTTCAAGAAATACGTGCCAAAGAAAAAAAAAGTATTTTCGACCGAGAGAGATTTCGGAGCATTAAGAAGAACATTTCGGCCATGGCTCATGTTTAGAGGGTATTGCATTAAATACAAACAAAAGCATCCTCTCCTTAACTCTACGATAGCTAAAAGCGGCTTTAGGGTGGCCATGACTACTGCAGTGTTCCTTGTATTTAGCTTCAAACTATCATCTGGAGCTACGCAGGAACTAGATAATAACTCACTGCATCTTTTCCAGCGGTTTTTCCTAAGATAAATGTAGATTGCGTCACATCCAAAATATCATCGGCTACTTGAAATGCCAAACCAATCTTTTCAGCAAAATTTTCCATTCTTTCTATTTCTTCCTTTTTGGCACCTGCAATAATAGCACCAGTTGAAACAGCAACTTTCAGCAAAGATCCTGTCTTGTGCTTATGTATCCATTGCAATTCCTCTTTGGTAACATTTGTTGCTCCTTCTCGGCGTAGATCTAAGCTTTGTCCACCAGCTATACCATCTAAGCCTGCACTTTCTCCCAATCGGCGAATGATCTGAGCAAAAAATTACAAAAAGAATTCACTAGAAGCGGCTGCCTGATTTCGAAAAAGGATTCGTTTTTTTAATTTTACTTTTTCAAACTCTCCTATTAAGCAGTAGCATACAGCAACATATGTAAGCATAAAAATAATGATTGTAAATTCGTTAGGAGAAAACAGTATACAGAAACCAACACGTGCATGTTAAAACAGATGCACACCTGCCCACGTCGACCTGACAAAAATCGCCTTGCGATTGAAATATTTCTACTATATAGTCAAAAGTAAATAGGGAAGAAAAAGTTTTCAAATAAAAAATAAAACCGTTTATTCTACATCAAAGTATCTTCCTAAACACAACTGAAAAAAAAGTTTCTGTCAATACAAACATTTAAAAAGGTAGATGCAATATCAAAAATGTAGTAATGAAGCAAAAAATAAATGAATAGCACAAAGAAAGTGAACATCCAACACTGAGAGCAAACACAATAGGACAAACTTATCCGTTGCTATTTAATGATACACTCGGGAGAGTCTACTCTAAAAGTATAGCGAGCTATAAAAATAGATTTGACTGCAGTTCTCAGACAGTCAATCGTGCCTCAGAACGGCAATATACACAAGCTCTCTCAATTTGTGGAAAGCTCACAAACCTCCACTATTTTATCAGAAGGTAAACCCTTGGAATACTTAGCAACATGGGTATACGCTGCAGCTAAGAGCGCATCTCCAGCTAATATAGAAATGTCTTCTCCATAGATGATATGATTCGTAGCTTTTCCTCTACGTAAGCAGTCATTATCCATGGCAGGCAAGTCGTCATGGATAAGAGACATAGAATGGATCATTTCTATTGCTACAGCAGTAGGCATGCATTTTTCCTGGGTTCCACCGAGTGCTTCACACGCAAAAATACATCCTATCGGACGTACTCTTTTGGCTTCACTCAGTAATGTGTAGCGCATAGCCTCATTCAATATAGTAGCTGTCGGATACATCCCTTTGTCAATAGGAAGAGCTACCTCTAGAGCAATATCTACTGCCTTCCGTTTTATTCTTAATAAATCTTCAAATGCTTCATCCGATACTACGTCACTGAACCCGGTAATTACTTCCTCACTATCCACTTTAATCGATTGTTTACTGGATTGAGATGACATTGATGCTTCTTCCTTTGAGCAAGAATTGCTAGATGACAGCGTGCCAGGAATTATAGCGGAGGGAGAAAGGATTTGAGAGTGCCTCTTAGTTGTTTTTTTTGGAACATTTTGAGGAAGCATTCTTTCAGATGTCCCCTTGAAGCGCGCTAGTGTGGATCGCTTCGATTTTGCATTGGAAACTATTTTGCTTTCTGTCATCGATCGCTTATTATATACAGGCAATCTTTCAGAATGAACAAACGCTTTTGAACAGCTTGTACGCTCATGGCAAGACCTACGAATTTCATAGATTAATGCACCGGATGTAGTAGAAAAAATGGTTGCGGCAATGAATTATGAAACTCATATATTCCAATACATGTGAGCAAATCTTACCTTTGTGGAGATGCCTTTGCCGCAGGAAAGCATTGTAACCCGTGCTGCAAAAGAGTGATACTCTTTAACGGATTGGGAGAATAGGGGCTATCGGAATTGATACAGGCATAATTGCGGGTCTGATAAACCTCAGTCAATCTAGGGAGACAATTTTTCCTGCTTGAACTTCCTTCGTATTCCTTCCTACTACCCTTTCCTAATTTGAAAGACGGCAAAGGCAGAGATATTCTTGGTAAGCAACTTGATGCCATTTTAATGGGATATTCGTGCGCACCGACTCGATTGTATTTTTTGACTGCGGATATGTACACCGAATACGCTACTAACGTTCCTTGAGTACGAGATATAATGGCATATATTATAAGACATAAGAAAGTTAGAAGCATGTCGAGAAAGGGATTATGAGGGTTTGGCATAGTACCAGTGCTGTTATTATACAGCCTGTCTGTGCCAAACTCTGCTTTCCCTTCACTGGAAGAAAAGCATCGTGGCATCCAAGTTGAGAGAAAAGCAACTGAGGAATTTTTGAATCTAAAATGAGAGAGCATTCTACAATTCGTGGCAGTAAAAGGTACTTAGGAGTCAGCAAATTTAATTAAAAACCAGCGCTTCTCTTTTAAATTTATTCTGTTCAAACAGTTCTTTTTGAAGTTGATCCCCTCCAGAGAGAGGTCGCATACCGGATAAACTGCAAAAAGTAGCAACCATATCGTGAATGTGCCCGCGCTTCGTGTGATTTTGTACTTCTAAAAGGAAACGGAAGCAAGCCGACCAAAACTCGATGCGAACTCGCGAAACACTTAGCCCCTGTGCAACCCGGAGAAAAGCAAAAGGGAGTTGAAATAGCTTTCCTTTGCAAATTCCCGCGCGTTAGCGGAGCATGCAGCATACGCCACTTTGAACTGCCAATGCAGGAGAAGTAGATAATCAAAACCGAGTGCAAGGACATCTATAGGGTTTCCGTGGGAATGGAGTTGTTAGTAAGTAAAAGAGAGTGTTTGCAGTTCTGTATAATACGAATCATTGATCTTATCAAAAATGATCTAATATTTGTACAGATTGTGCGACGTAAGTTATCGGTTATTGGCCACTGAAGTGGAATTTGAAGCTGCTCAATATTTTCACTAAGCACAACCTGAGTTTTCTGACGGATTTCGTTTTTCTTTTTTAATTCGGTGAAAAATTCCACTGCGTACTGTATACTATTTAGGCAATTATAGCAAAACCCTCTGTAGCATGCTTCAAGTAATATCATTGCTTAATTTAAATTTGTTGGAATTGTCTTGTACGGGTGCCAAGACAATACATTTTTGAGCAATGTGCTCTCTACTACTGCTTTCCATTCCCCAGATATTTCGTCAATTGAGCAAAGAAACATAATACATCCCCTATTCAGAAATATCGCAAGGATCTTTTAAATCCACCAAGTTAGTAACCATCCCTTGTTGACCTCAACTTATGCACTTCAGTAGGAAATGTCAGTTAGCAGTAGATACACACGATTGACACAACCAGAATGCTCAACGAGAGTATTAGTGTGTGTGTCAAGTTAAGTTAAGTTTTTCTAAGTTTAAGTTTTTAAGTTCTTAGTTTTTAATTATCTATTAAAAAGATACATTTTCTTACTTACCTATGAATTCTACTTGGTGAAAGTGTAATTAGGGAATACTTATTACAATGTGCAGTAGAATATCTTAAGTAGAAAATATTATGATGAAAAGTATTTTTACCTTTTGTGTTACACACAAGTTCCGATAGAAATGTACTATCGAATGTTTTATCAGTGTATTCATCATAAGGCTCATGTGTGTAATTGCATCCTTTTCTAGTATATGATTTTAGTCAATGAGCGAGATAAAGAACTTACGTAAGAATTATTAATGTAGTGTGCAAGTGCATACTTGAGGAAGAGAGCGAGTGGCAATGTAATGCAATTGTGAGATGAGAGCTCTCCACATTGTGTATCTGTTGCGAGGTTATGAAACAGAGCGCATGGTAGTAACTTGAGATTTGTAGAAGTCAGACCTTACCTTGTTAAGTCGTTACGACAGAGCCAGAAGGAGAGACGAATAATACCTGAGAGTATGTCAGACCCATAGGTTGACTACATGTAGTAGTGAAGGTGAATAGAGGTTTTGATTGAGAATCGAGTTGGGCTGTCGACGCCCATAAGTTACGAGAAATAATATTTTTAAAGACCACTCTGAGGTTGATGAGCTTAGTTGCTCTAGCTTTTTCGTTATTCTGATTCTATTTTCGATAGAAGGTTATAAAAAGGTAAACGAATGAACCTAGTGAGATATATTTATAGAAATAAGTATATCCACGTTCTCAAACTATCAACAATCTAATAGTGTAAATAAAAACAATACGCTATTAATTAGAAGAATTGTGTAGCCGGAGTCGATAGATCTCGACTGGCAAATCTAGGGGATAAAATACTACTCTAAAAAAACCCTAGATTACAGTTGGAATAGTATCTGCTGCATACTATATCTTTATGAAATAATCCCGTTCTATCTTGCCGTTAAAAATCCTCATGTCCTGTAATCTTTTCTAACTAACGTAGTGATGTGCTTGCTCGCCTTATTGCTCTCTTTTTTTACAAAAAAGGGTGATGCAAGGCATGAAAGTTCGAGAAAATTTTACTACTGCTTTGCTATATATAGTTTGCGACTTAAGTAAAACGAACAAGCTCAGATTCACTTTTGAAATTTTGTTTTGCTGTTCACGTGTCATATTTTAAGTAGTACGTTTCCGCAGAAAAATGAAAGTAATAAAATTAAAGATACAAAACATAGACTCCTTAGTTTCTTTAGGATAGAAACACATATGGTTTTATTACTAAATTATAACAATTTGGTAGATGGTATCCCGTCTTTGCATTTCCATGGAGATCTCAATGGCTGGATATATTTTTGTGTGGAGCCTCTGATCACTGCATATTTTTCCTATGCTTTAACTTAAAACATCCCAAAATTTGATATACCAGAGTATCGCACGGCACACAGCAGCTGAAAAAGCAATCGAATTCACCTCGGAGCAAGACTTGCTTTTTTATCGTATATAACAATAAAAATGCCACAATGCAGTAACTATGGACAAGTTTCTGGGAACTAATGCTGTTTCTCACAATAATGTAGCATATAGGTACATCAAAAAATATTTAGATGTAACTCATTAGCAAAATCGAAATGATTCTCTATTTTGGGCTTTTCACTATTTAAAGTTTTTGCAATGTAATTGGGTACTACGCTTTTCTCCTAAGAAGAATTCGCAGACACGTCTACAAAGATTTTTGGCAATTGATTGCAATTGATTAAAGCTAACACAAAAGTTGGCCTCATTTTATAGACCTTTAATCACAATCAGCATGCTTTTGAAGGATAATTTTTCAATGTAACGTAGCACTCAAATCTCATTAATTTTTGAATATTGTATATTTTGTAAAAATTTCCTTACATTACCCAAGAAATATGAATTTAAAATATTGTAGAAACATTATTCAGTAGTTGTATCTTCTCAATTAATTTTCTATTCCCCGCGAATGTGGACCCTACAATATACTAACATAATTGCAACTTTGCGAACGTGGTATCTTTCCAGGAACTGCTTCTACTAAAGTTAGCCACGTTCTGCCAGATGTATTCTATAGACTTCAGCAGATTATAGTTTTTTTATGCGGTAGGGTATTAAATAGTCTGTATTCTATTTAGTTAATTAGAAGGGTTTTTTTTACTGTTACTCCTTAAATGAAAAATAAGTCTTACTCTACGCTAATCATTACTGATTGCGGAAATAAGCAACGCAAAAAAAAAATCATTCACTCCTTCATTCATCTCCGCTGCAAGAAAAGAACGGGAAAGTATAATCTAATATTAATTAATTCATCTTTCTTTTCCTCCTGTTCAAGGGGTAAATTCAGTGCATCTCATTCGCGGGAAACATCAGGGGAAAGTGCGGTATTTCGATTGCTACGATGTTGCGCTGCTCGATGATGTTACATTACTTCGTTTGTATACTACGATACCTTTGAGGGAAAACTACAGGCTGTTGGCTTAATGAGTTTAGGGAAAATAACTATGTACTAAAAAAAAGTAATTATGATAAAAGGAAATATAATTATAATGAAATAAAAATAAGATAAAGCAGTTATTCCGCAGCAGAGCGGTACCACTGTTACAAACTTTGTCTACATTCAACATTCCCTTCGGCATTTCGGCTAGCGCGGTCGTCTACAAGCATTAAAGATCCCGTGTTAGAATGGCTTTGCTCTTCACGTTATATTTAACCTAGCTTTTTCTGTTCTCTCACAGCCTTATCTATATCCTGTGAGCGATCCATGGTAGTGCTATGGTGCTTTCACCGGTGAAATAGCTATATATTTCAACTTGAATTTTTTAGTGATGATCGTATTCTTTTCAATACGCTTAGTCCCAATTGCATTTTTTGCACGATAGATTATTCATCACATCAAAACGTATTAGTGCACCGCTACCTTTTTTTCTTGAGATTTTTTATCTTCCTTTTGATTTCTTACTTTTGTCTAGTTGACAATGAGCAGCGATAAAACCTTACATGTTGAAATTTACAAACATATTTTTCGTGAAAAACGCACACACGCCTGTATATCTAACTTATAAAAAATATTTCGACTTCGATTTCCTTTTCTGCTAGCTGTTTCAAGACAAAAAATACTAGTTATTAGATGTCACATCGTCGGTATTGTAGATACAAGCTGATACTACACGTATCCATACCCGAAAGACAGTGATACTAAAAAGTATAATTCAGCATTATTGCAATATTTATCTCATGGCGCAGTTGAATGAATCAGGAACGCCCTATTGTTGAAGTTTCGGTAATTTCTTTAAGCGTTAAACCCTCAATGCTTAGAATTCACAGGAAGCATCGGTACTATTTTATAATTGTTAGAGCTGGGGCATACTCGAGAGGTGTTGAGTAAGCATCGAAACAATGTTTATACGGTGGCTATTTTTCTGGAAGGCTTTTTGAAAAGGAGAAAAAGTAAACAAGCCGCATTTGAAATTTTGTTTTTCCTATGCCGAAGTGCCACTGTGCACCACAAAATAAGTTTTGGTTATTAGAATCTAAGGTGCCTTTAAGCACACATCGTTTTTATATTGTCAATCCTTACTCTTATGGATAGCAATCTAGGATATTTTCGTTCTGCTGGAGCCTCTTGCTTGGCCTGTTGCTGTTCTGAAGCATTGACTATTCCTTTTGACACACTGAAAGTGAGATTGCAGGTGGTGCAGTCTCGCGAAGCAGCGGGTGTTTTCCGTACTTTTTCTTCTTTATTGAAAGGTAATGAATTTTTTTTTATAAATTCGTGTTGAAAAACTTACAGAGAAAGTTACAAGTGCGCAACACATGTGTTTGTAAGAGTTTGTTACAGCCATCCCTTTGTTATACCTGAAAATAAAGTTAGTTAATCTTATGGCAAGTATTTGCATGCAGATTTGAAAAAAGCTCCCCGGTGCTGTTTTTGTTCGGGAGGTTTGCTATACTGTTTGATTTTGCCATAATTGATTCAATTGCTGCTTGCTTTTTTTCAGAGGAAGGCATTCTTGCACCATGGAAGGGTCTGTCTGCAGGACTGCAGCGGCAGTTTGTATTTGGTGGTCTGCGCATTAGCATTTATACCCCAGTTCGGGATTTTTATTCTAGGATTCTGAATTACGACAAAGATGCAGTTGCACCACTGTTTTTGAAAATTCTTGCTGGAATAAGTTCAGGAGCGATTGCAATGACTATCGCAAACCCTACAGATGTTGTGAAGATTCGGTTACAAGCAGATAGCCGCCGTCCAGGCAGTGCGCAACCACGGTACAACCAATTTGTTGCTAATTTTTAGTTAATATTTCAACGATGAAGTGAAGGGCTATTGCTTTTTTACAGCTAGAATTTCTGGTGTAGCATCTATCCGATTCTTTTAAACGTTTCCATCTAATTTTGTAAATAATTACTCTGGGTATATGTATTATAAAAATATTTATTCTTGTCTTAATTAGCTAGCAGATTTGCTTTTGCCTCTTTAAAGCCACGCAGTACCATAATCAGAATCCAATAAGAATGCAACCTGCGTTACTTTTTACCAGTTATTCAGGTAGCCTAAACGCCTATTCGACTATTGTCCGAACTCAAGGACTTCGCGGTCTTTGGGTAGGCGTTGCTCCTAATATTCTTCGAAATAGCATTATAAACTCGTCAGAATTGGCTGCATATGATCAAATTAAACAAGTAGTACTGCAGTACAAACTCATGCAAGATGGCATTGGTTTACATGTCGTCGGTGGGTTTTTGGCTGGAGTTGTCGCAACAATTATTGGGAGCCCTGTAGATGTCTTGAAAACGAGATTGATGAATGCTCCTCCTGGCCATTACACAAGTATGTTTTTCTTTTTCATGGGAATTATAGAAGAAGGTATCACGTTGAATCCATCTGTGAAACAACAACTTCTTTCGAAAATAATTTGTCCAATCTAGTCGCGACTAATTCTCTTGTCAGACTGTCAAAATGAATTTTATCGTATGTACAGGGTACATGTGTTGTTCAAATACAATTTATTTAAACTTGTTTTTCAGGTATGGTAGATGCAATTGTTAAGACGACGAAAACTGTGGGATTACGAGGCTTTTACAACGGTTTTGGTCCGAATTGTCTCCGAATGGGAACATTTAACACTTTGTGCTTTGTTTTCCTGGAGCAGTTTAGGCATCAGTTTAGCCGTATTTAAGTTATTCAAAATTTATTAAATTTTGCTGCAGGGAAGAGTATCGTGCACCTGTATTTTGTAAGGTCATTTTTGTAATTCCTCATTGCCTGAAAATGGATTTTTGAGATTATCGCTACTATTTTTATGTTGTAGCTAAAGTTTATTTCGCTTTGCTTTTTCGTTGAAGCTTTGGTTCAGCATTCTCTTCTCAAAACAACAAATAAATTGCATTTGCCAAAATTACGAATTTATTCGGTTATTCAAAAGCAGGTGGTTTATGCCACAAATTTGTGTACTGCATCTGAATTGATTCGTTAGTGCGTGCTCGGATGATTCTAATTTTTCCTTTTTCTTTCAAAGTAGAACACATTAAGTGTAAAAAACATTTCTTCCTCTCTTTTTTTTCCACTCATAAAGAAAATATATAAAAGATTATTGGCAAGCTCTCGGGTTTGTGTTACGTTAGATATTATGCGAATATATTGCACCATCCTACGTACATTTTCTCATAACCCTGATAATTTCAGCATGCTGCGTTCTTAAAATAATAACTTCTATAAATTTGGTTTTAACGACCATGCAATAACCTAATTGTACTAAAGTCTAATTGTATAAAAGCGAATGACACTATTTAATGAACGAAATTGCGAAACTGGACATTACGGCACAAATTATACTACCTACAAAAAAATTGAAATGCACAAATGTAATTTACATCCCTCTTCGAGTTTTTAACTATGCAGACGTAGAGACGAAGAAAAATAAAACTTTTTCCGTTCCAGTGTAATATTTTCTTGTAGATTCACGTGTCGATAGTTAGTTTAGATTGGAGAGTCTAGTTTTTCTCCTGATGCTACATATCTGTTAAGTTGAATGCAGTATAGATCATGATGGAAGCATTTGAAGTGCCATCGTAGCACTATCTCTTTTGTTTTATGCTGCCCTCTCTGTGTTTAGAACCGCACAATATTTGAATGAAGTGGTGCTTATGTAATTAAGAATTTATTCGTCAGTAATAACAACCCTGGTTACAGTGTTTGCTTTCTTTAGCCTTTTTGTTCCTGCAATACACTAGTATGAAACTGGTATTTTGAGTCATTTGAGAAAGTATAGGTTGCATATGTTCAGAAATACATTGTCGCTATCTGTGGCTGCACCTGAACAATTGTGGGACAAAGTAACAAAAGTGAATATTAGCAGAGGCATTTGCGGTAGTATTATACAAGTAGCAAAAGGATTCTGGGTATAGTTAGATGCAAAAATTATCCATTGTAAACTTAAAGATTATTCATTTTAATCACTAAAGTTTTGTTTGGTCATTATTAAAGCTGGCGATAATGCGTATAAATGAAGTTTACCAGTGAAGATACTAACGGAAAAAGTGGCTTAGTAGATGTTTCTGTTGCCAACGTTCACAAAAGATGGACCAATCTATGATAGTCAGGTAGCACAAATTGCAAAAAAAAAACAAAAAAAGTGGGTCAAGTCTAAATACTACTCCATCACTACTTGTAAGTTCTCATTGCATTCCTTCGTTTTGCAATGAAAATAAATAAGGGAGAAAATTAATAATATTCGAGCATTCGGCTTTGTCGAACAACTTGTAGAAATGTTGCATAGGCTGCCACTTTGGGGAATTAGACCGCCAACGAAATCTGCATTTTTGTTTACTTCCTCTGCAATAGCATTCGTTGGACTGTGCATTTGCTCAAAGTGTTTTTTATCTGCTCATCAAATTCATTTGAAGGAAGCTTTTCGAGCTGAGCAGTGTCCACACTTCTTTCTCTTCCCTCTAAGATTGTCGCTCCGGTTGCAACGGGAGCAATATAAGCTTACGTGCAAAACCGATAGTCCCCTACCACCACCAGCAGGAGTTGCTCGTTTATTTTCATTATCGTCCGTACAAAATGGAGGGCGACGTGATTCTTCCCTCTTACCATACACACCGCAATATGAGAAGGAACGGGTGGAAGAAGGAGTTCGAGGTGGAGCACCTTGTATAGACATCCATCATTCTTTCATTGCATTGGGTATTGAAACAAGCTGCGATGACACAGCCATTGCTATAGTTAAGAGGTATGATATCTCTAAGTCTTCGATTTCTGGTACATTCTAAAAAAATCTTAGTGTTACTCTTTTTCTTTTCTATATCTCCTCAGTAGGTTTCGTCTATACAACTCACTACCTTTGGAAAATATGTGCATTCTATGCTTTGTTGAATGTCTTTTTGAATACGATTTGAAATCCTATGCTGTAGATGAACTATTAGGAAAGGGTAGCAGTAATACTTCAATGCTAACGGTAAAATTTCATGATTACGAAAGGAATTTTATGCATATTGACGAGAGAACATTTTATTGTCTTGGAGAAATACAAATGATAAGAATTAGATCCAAACTTTATGTTTCAATGGACGAATAGAGTGTGTGATGATAAGACCCTTCTAATTATGGATTCTGGCTACCCGTACGATCCTAACGGTATCCTCACTATCCTAAATCGAAGTACATAAAATTGCAATCAACTTATTCTCAGCCAAACCAGGATTGCTGTTTTTCAAAATAACATGTTTCACTTCTATCAAAAATACAATGACAAGAGGAAATGTGTGCCACACAATTCAAGCAAATTTTTTTAACGCAAACCCACGATTACTATGACGGCTATCTGCAGCCTTTTTGTTTGGTTGTACTACCGAAGCCTTCCAGCCTAAAAAAAAAAAAATTCTCTATTAATGCTTTGAGTGAAATAAAATAACCCTCTTTGATGGATTCTCCTTTGATAAAAATGGATATACATCGAAAAGACTGTATGCTTACTATGGCTGCCATCTCTTATAATTTTTGTATTGGTGGAGATTATTGAGGCAAGTGCAGGCAGGGCTCGAATTTGAGCGGTAATTTGTTATTTTCTTCCCAATCGAATGTTTATAAAATTTTACTCGGTTTATCCGTGTGAAAAAGTAAGACATACGAAATGAAGAGAGACTCTATAAAAAACAGTATTTCCACCCCTTCTGAAATGGCTGAAACTATCCTGTGCATCCAAAGAATAACAACTTTTAGGATTTTTCATTCTTTATTTTAGTGATGGTTCTATTTTGGGAGAATGTGTGGTTTCGCAGCCATTTCTTGTAGAGAAATTTGGTGGAGTGCATCCTGCTGAGGCACAAAAGGCACATTTGCATGCTATTGAGATGGCTATTCAAACAACACTGAAAAAAGCAGGTTTAAACTATTTTTCTACGTAGAAGATTTCTACAATGAGAGAGCTGCCTCATATATGTTTTTCGTATGCACTCGTCTAATGGGTATCCCACCTCCTATTTTTTTTTTTTTTTGGACTAAAGACCCTCTGTGGCTTGAATTTGTTATTAAAATATACCAGAAGAAAAGGTGGAGCCTTTTGAGTGGGGGAAAAATGGACTTCTTTAGTCTTCGTTTATAAAAAAAATATAGGGGATACTCTATGAAACTCCCCCGTTGAGAATAGAAAAAACACACTGTTTTGAGTATGATGTTATGAATTTAACAGTATTAAGATGAGTTGAATATCTTAGAGGGAATTTTAATGTTTTGATGAGATATACACTTCTTTTTTATTCTTATATAAAGTTTATCCAACTCTTTCAGGATGTAGAGGAAGTCTTTTTATTTTTTAGAATCCTTCTATCTCTCTCGGCCTGCGTGTGATTCGATATGATGGGGTTGAAATGTTTAAATATTTAGTCATCGATTACAGAGTGGATCCCCTCCATCCTCTCAAGTATAGATAAAGAATGAAGATGCACTCTTGAAACCTATCGTTTCTGCTGTTTTTTCAGGTCTTCCTTCTATTGCTTCTATTGATGTTATTGCCATGGCTATTGGCCCAGGATTAGGATTGTGTCTACGTGTAGGCTATGAGACTGCTATATCTCTTTGTAAAAATTTTATGAAACCGTTTATGGCTATTCATCACCTGGAAGCGCATTGTTTATCCCCTCGTCTCTGCTCACAAAGAAATTTGACCCTCTCAGACATCTATGAGAGAAAACATCTATGGGAGGTATGTAGTTTGTATTACTCTTGTTTGTTATACGTGAGATGGTTTTAATGCGTTTTAATGGAAAAGAGTGGGTGAGAGAGGGGGTGTAGAAGCAGTCTTCATAGGGGGTCTATATTAAAATGAGAGGAAACTAGAGGATGTCAAAAAAGTTTAGATAAGCAGGCAGACTCTGAGAAATATTATATCACGTAGTAGTTTTTTTTTGGGGGGGGAAGGGGGAGGGATGTACTCCCTCTCATAGGATAGTCTACACCGAGAGGAGAGAGTTTTCTACTGGATTCAAGGTAAAGACAAGGGATGATTTTTGTTTATGAAAATGGAGGGATGCAGCCTGTAGTTTTAGTGGGAATACTCACGCCTCTGTTCTAATGGCCTGTAGATGTTTGATTTATATACTTGGCAACGTAGTGTGCATTCAAAAGGCTATGTTTTGAAACTCTGATGAAACACTTTGAGTGTTTATAGAAAACGTATGCATCTCGTTGTACTGTTTCTCTACTCTTTCTCTCTACTCTTTCTCTTTCTACTCTCTCTCTTTCTCTACTCTCTCTCTCTCTACTCTTTCTCTCTACTCTTTCTCTATTCTCTACTCTCTCTCTACTCTTTCTCTCTACTCTCTCTCTTTCTACTCTCTCTCTTTCTCTACTCTCTCTCTCTCTACTCTTTCTCTCTACTCTTTCTCTTTCTACTCTCTCTCTTTCTCTACTCTCTCTCTACTCTTTCTCTACTCTCTCTTTCTCTACTCTCTACTCTTTCTCTACTCTCTCTTTCTCTACTCTTTCTCTACTCTCTCTTTCTCTACTCTCTCTTTCTCTACTCTCTCTTTCTCTACTCTCTACTCTTTCTTTACCCTCTCTTTCTCTACTCTCTCTCTCTCTACTCTTTCTCTCTACTCTCTCTCTCTACTCTCTCTTTCTCTACTCTCTCTCTTTCTCTACTCTCTCTACTCCCTCCCTCTCTCTACTCCCTCCCTCTCTCTACTCCCTCTCTCGACTCCAGTCTATACTGTAAGTAAACATTTTTCTCTTATCTATTGTCACACAAAACGTATCTCTGTCGTGTATTTCTACTTTTCTGGATACGTTGGACTTAAAATAAAAATCTTCTAATACTGACTGTTACTTCTTCCTCTTCAAATGTACGTTCTGACATCTCTTATTTGCTCATGGAGGCTATCTTTTCTTCTTTTCTTTAATTTTTAGGCTACTGATATAGAATCACTCTGTGCATTTCCATACTTGACATTACTTGTTTCTGGTGGACATTCTCAGCTTATTTTAGTCAATGATATCGCTAATTATACTTTATTGGGAACAACGTTGGATGATGCCATTGGTGAAGCCTTTGATAAAGCTGCACGGTGGGAATGAATTTGCCTTCAAAGTATTCATCCAATATATTCTTTATTTTAATAACTTTAAAATGAAAAGGAGGAGTTTGCAGGCACAGCCCACCATGGCATTTTCACTTGTATTTCATTGCATGTATCCTTCATTTTGTAAAAGAATCTTTTCAAACACATCTGCCTAATCATAGGAAGAGAAATTCCCCTCTATGTGTTGGCTTTCTTTTGAATATTTTTCTTTTTCTCAAAGTATAGAGCAGGCAGAATTCTCTAAAATTTTTGTTAGAGAGGCCAAGCACTTTGCCTGCAGCCCCCACCCATTCTCTGTTCTATTGACCTAATTTTGTTAAATGAACTCTATATTTTTTGGAATTCTACAAAGGCTGTGCAGAATTTTGTTTCTGTAATGTTTTGTTTTGATCAATGGATAGAATTTCATGAATACGTGTGAAGGATCGCAGTGGAGGGGAGGGATATTTTTTCTTTTTAAGTGGATATGGAAAGCGTGTGGCTTTATAAATTTTTTTTTTAATGAAATAGAAGAGAGAATTGAAATACCCTGTTTATTGAGGGTGAACTTCTTTTCATCTTCTATTGGATTGAAAGGTATCTTCATCTCCCTGTTGGATTTGGTGGTGGTCCTGCAATCGAACAGGCTGCTCAAAAAGGGAATTACACTCACTTTCATTTGCCAATGCCTATGAAATCTTCCAAAACATTAGATTTCAGGTTGGTTACATTTTTAAAAAAATTTTTGACTTGCTACCGAGAGTCTTTTCATGGATAATTCTTTGAAATCAAATAGGAAGAATGTACTCTACAAAGTTGGTCTGTAGTATTCTTAAATACGATTTATAGCCTCCATTTTCGTGTTTTTTAGAATCCTTATGTTGCTGGTATTTTGGAGTGTTGAAATTACAGCTGAGACACCCCGAGAAAGTCAATTTTGTCGATTTATTTATTTTTTGCCTTCATTTTCTCAATCCTTATGCAGTTTTTCTGGTATTAAATCGTCTTTCAAGAGAGTCGTTGAACAGAAGAAGCACCACCCTACAGGTGCTGATAGACTTAAAGGGAGAATCGTCTCCGAAGCAACGGTTCATGATTTGGCTGCTACGTTCCAACACGGTCTGTTCTTTGTGTTTTTTTTTTATGTGTACACTTTTCTCATAGGAAATACTTATTTTTGTGGTGGATAGCATCCATTTTTTGTATTATGGAAACTACTCTCCGTTTTTGAATAATGTGTTTTTTTTCCCCTTCTTTTAGTGTTTGCTTCCATGTTATCACTTTAAACAGCCAGTGGACTTTCTATAGAGTTAATACACGTAGAGTAGAAGAAGCACTCTTTTTATGTAGTAGATTCAGTTTTTATGTAATTTTTAGTGTAGCATGTATGAAACAATTGAGAAAATCTTAAAAAATGGAATACTTTCACGTTAAAATCTCTATGAATCTGTCTCGCTTGCAGGGAACATCTGAGTATATTTATTT
Source organism: Cardiosporidium cionae (assembly GCA_015476325.1). Taxonomy (NCBI): domain Eukaryota; phylum Apicomplexa; class Aconoidasida; order Nephromycida; genus Cardiosporidium; species Cardiosporidium cionae. The sequence continues at coordinate 14,506 of JADAQX010000247.1, read as the reverse complement.
CATTTGAATTAGTGCCCTCTTGTGCACGTGCATTGTTTTTTATTTAGTTTGCACGATTTTGTGGTTTTACATTTCAATGGAAGAAGGTATTTCTTCTCTTATAATTCTGCTCGAGTGTGCTGTAATGCGCATTGGATTGCTTATTTTCTATTAAGAATGCACTCCTCCACAGTTTTCATGGCAATCAATTCTGTGTAGGCTCAGTGTGTCTAAGTGTTCTTTCATTCTATAAGTGTGGGTCGTTTTAGGCAGGCAGAAGAGAAATTTGCAGTTTTTGAAGGCTATGATTCTTGATTGCTTGCAAATAATGGAAAGTATCCGCACAACATTTTTTTCTTGGTCTCTGTAAAAAATGTTTTAGTCGCTGTTTTGCATGTATTTATAGAAGTAGTGGAACATTTGATTACGCGCGTGGAAAAGGCCATGAATTTGTGCGATAGTTTACTGGGAATTAGCACCCTTGCAGTGGTTGGAGGTTTGTGCTTTTCCTTGCTTTTCTGATAAGGTGTATTCCCCATTTGGGTGTTTTAAGCGATAGAGGGGATTAGTTATTTAGGTGCCTCTCTGTATACAGTTATAGCCATTTTTTTGTTTTTGAAGAAATAGACATTCATTTGGTATTTATTTGAGAGTATAAGGGAAACGCAAGCTGCTCGAGGTCTTTCCAAATTGTTGTATTTTCTTTATATATTTTTGTGGTACTAAATGGTTGTGAGAGTTCCCTACAGCATGAAAGACGTATTGGCTAACAATCTACTGAAATAAGAGAAGGTGAAAAATATGAACCGCAAGCATTTGTTTTTGTGGCATTGTAGGAAGCATATCCGTACGATTCAGTTACCTGTTAGTATTATCAATTCTATGTCGGACTAGGGCTGACAACGTTCATTGAGCTCTTCCGTGTTAATAGTATTGAAAATTTATCCAAGGATGCATTCTCTAGTAGATCTCGGTTTTTTTTCTGTTTTTGTTTTTACATTATCAAGTAAAGCTTTTATCGTCAGAAAACTTGTCTTACACACAGTGATTTTTCATGTAGCTGTGATGTTCTTTAGGGGTTGCAGCCAATGAGCTTCTTCGACAACGTCTGTTGGCTCTGTGCAGACGACAGAATGATTTTGCCACTCGAATTAGCAATTTTATTCATAACAGAGAAAAACTGCGTAAGAAATTATCAAAATATATTCGAAAAAATGCAATCGAAAGCGATAATCAGGTAGGCTCCAGTGATGAATGCTCAAGGCAACTGAGCAATATATTATCAGTTCGTGATCACCGCTTAGAAAAATTATCGCAATCAAGCTTGAACGCACTGCTTCTCCATTCAAATATAACAAACGCAGAGTTGTTTATGTTAAATAACGAATTACATCGTTGGAATTTTAGTTGTTTCCAATATGCAGTTACTCAGCAGCTTTCAAAAATTGATTCCTTGATTTCTCGCTTTGAAAACAGTAGCATTACACCGCTCTGTAGTAGCTCCCGCATACACGCAGAAATTAAGCTACCTGCTTCAATGCATTTTGCTCCGAATAATTGTACGGATGCTGGAAAGAGATACATAAAGTATGATACATACGATGATAATAGCGGAAGCACTCATCCATGGAAACCTTGGAAACTTGTTGTTCCTCCGCAGTGGCTATGTAGAGATAATGGAGTAATGGTGGCGTGGGCTGCTATTGAAAAATTACGAAAAAGGCATGGGTATGTTACACTGTGTATCATAGTTGATAGATTAAACGAGTTATTTAATTGCATATGGTTCCGTTGCAGCCGCAAAGAATCTCTTACTGCGATATCTGTGAGCAAACTCTATTTTGGGTAAATTATATCGGAAATACCACGCACCTAAAATGTTAATGCAAGTTTTTACGCACTATTTTTAGACAAACCGATAGCTTCGAATTCAATGGTGCAACAATCTACCCTAAATGGCCACTTGGAGACATTCAAATTGGCCCCGTTACAGCTGCTTCCGAAGCGGTTCTTTTGAAATTGCTTCAGCTGCAATATCGAGAAAAAAATTCTTCAACCAGAAGTAAGAAACCTTGCTGAAACTAAGGAATGATAACTAATTTTCAATAATTTTTGCTACAAAATTGTTTTAAAATGCTGTAGCATGTAACTCGAAGCAATGATTCCGTAGCCTTATTATGTGACGACAAAATATGATGTATTGCTACGCAGCAGTTTTTTCCATATACAGTAAGTAAAGCAAAAATTGTTCGCTTTTTTCCTTTAAGTTGGTTTCGTAGATGCAGGCTGAGGAAGATGTAATGAGTATCACAAATCCATAAATGGTAGTGTTTTTACTGAAATGAATACACTACCATTATCTATTTTTTGGAAATCATAGCACCGTTAATGTATAATAAGTTTCTGTAAGTATATCGTTCCATATGTGAGAAAAAACCCTTTCTTTCTGTTCTTAATGGTAATTTTTTGGTAAGATATGCTTATTCAGATATATTATGTTTAGAAAGTTATGCAAAGGCTTGAAATGAAGGGAATTGCTAGACTTTTCAAGAAAAGGTTAACTTTCTGTTACTTTTTGCAATGCCTGTGGCAGCGTCAATTGCGGTGATATAAGCAGCTTTTTTTCACAAATTGCTTTTTGGTTTTCTATTTCATAAGTCAACCCTGGTATTTCTGCTTTTAATATGGCAGTTCGCTCGCTAAGCTTTTTGCACCCAATCAAATTGTTGTAATGCTCTTCCAAATAAGATTCTAGTATCTACGGACATGCATTGCGCAATCGTGTACAGTGTCAAACAACATGAAATCATTGAACGCTTTAAAATGATGAAACGAACGATTCATGATTAGTACTACCGTCAATGTGTAGTGATTATAATTTAATTATTCGTTTAAAAATAAAGCAATCGTATTGTGTAACACTTACTTCCCACATTCGGAAATGTGATGATGGTATCGCAGACTTTTTTTGCTCCCAATAGCGCTCAACCTCAGCTTTCCATTGCGCAAGATCAGCAATACTCGATACTGCTATCTGAAGAAAGAAAAATCAAAAAATTTATTTGTAACAGCGGCATGCACAATCGCTATTTGGAAACACCAGGGGAAGCGCCACCTTTATTAGAACGAATGGCAGGTATAATAAGAGACAAAAGTAAGAATAAGCAGAATAGTGCGGTAGACTAAATAAATATGCTTTCTTGGAATTCAAATGTTTCAACGGACCTTTCGTTGCCTCATCTTTTTCTTTCCGTCCCTTCCTATGGGCAGGTACGCCGCTACTTTTTGTTTCTCCATAAATCGCCGCAGCAGATCCAGTGTATCTTCTGGTTCAACACAAAGATTTTCGTCGTCTTCATCTTGCCCTGTGAATTATTGCATTTTCATGTTGCTAATAGCGTTGCTACCAATCAGCCTTACTGCGTTTCCGCCTTGTACTAACGCTTAGCATAATTGAGGATAATGGGTAAAGCTTCTAGTTCAGCTTATTCACCTGGATAGAACGTCGCTATCAATGAATCTATGTCCTCTTGACTTTTGACGCCAATGTAGTTGAGTATCTCATTCACTTGCTTAAAAGCGAGCTGCTCTGCAGTCATTTCCTTAGTGCTAAGACCCTTCTAAATAAAATGAAAAATATGATCAACTATGTTGAAATATTGCGCAAACTAAAATATATAAAAAGATATGAGCATTACTCAGAAATGATGCATGATAAAATAGCCATGCGCGCACCGCTATATTTAATTTTAGGGAAGATATCTAATGTAATTATACCTTATAATGGCAACATTATTTAAGTTATTTATAGACTGACAGTGTTGACAAGAAGAAAATGGCACTCCGACAAAATCATATCCAGAACCTTCTTTTTTTTCGTGACCGAAAATTTCGGTGTAATGTTTTCTGAATGCTTATCGCTGGCCCTCGAAATATTCAGAAAATATTCACTAGTAGGTTGCGATAAAGCATCAAAATCATTACGGTTAGTCATTTTATCCGAGTATGCTGTGTAGGGGAGTCCAAGAATTTTAATATGAATAAACTGATCGGCATCTGCCAGCTCATTGATTTTATTGTTTAGCTAAGCATAGAGAGCAATATATAAAAATGCAATTGGATTTAAAAATAGCTTTTTTATTGCGATCATTACTGCGTAAACAAGCAGTTTGTTCTCATATTGACATATAAAGAGGTCCATTCATTGCCTTACTTCTTCCTCACAGCTAGTCCAAAATTCCATGAATTTCCGTGCATCTGCCGATGCAAATTTTTTCTCTAAAAGTTTGTGTTGAGTATATCGAGCCGTTTGTTTCATATATTCCTTCGAAAGATCTATATTTTCTTGCCTGACTGAATAGAAGGGTAGCTATTTAGTAAAAATTTTTGTTTAGGCTTCCTAGCAAAATATATTTGAAAACAATACATTTAAAATACTACAATAGTTCAAATAATATATAATTGAGTATATTGTTTTAATACCGAAGATTTTCTTCATATCGATAATAATCCCTCTTTAAATTTGATAAAATTGCGAGCAAGCGGTTTTTTTCATGCTTTTGAAAATTTAAAGACTTCAGATTAGACTTATAGCGCTCTCGAAGCACAATCAAATTGTAGCGAAGCTTTTCTCTACCAAGATGGAAGTGACCCAGCTCGTCTTCAAAGTTTATAACAGTGTCCTGTATGGAAATGTTAGATCTAGAGACCAGTAAGAGATTAAGCTGTTTAACATTGTAATTTCATTTTTATAAATTATCAAAACTATATGTCACTGTCATACAATTGAGATTTTGAGTTATGAACAGATATTGGATAAATTTAACAATGTAGAAATAATCATGAGATGCGGATTCTCTTGTCTACGTACATAAAATCGATCATCCATAATTTTGTTCGTCGCTTGATACTCGCTGTCTTCTTTGTCATACTTAGTTTGTATCTGCTCTTGCAAAGCGATGAATTGTTGTATTTTCCCGATGGGTAGAGAAAACTCTTTCTGCAATCGTCAAATTGGCATAAATGCTTAGAATAAATTAAAAGCCATTAGTCAAAAAGAACCTCAGGTTAAGAACGTATTGTATCTTTCAAGCAGAATTTTTTTCTAACCATTTCAAGATTGCGATCAAGTAGAAATTGAAATTTTTTGTTATTTTCTTCCTGCAAAGTTAAGTTGCATTTCACCGCTGCTTTTCTTAGAAATATTTTAATATTGCAACTAGCTTGATTTAACAATGATTCATTTTTTTGCTATAGTGATAAAGCATTCTAACAAAGACTGACTTACCAGTAGTTTTCGTATGATATCCGTTCTTCGATACTCCATCTCATTTAATTTTTCTGGGAAAATAAAATAAAAAGAATTTTATATATTTTTTTAACAAGAATTTTTCATATTTTATTTTTGGAAAAGTGTTACAGCTTCACATATATTATTTTTCAGCAAATCCAATATTTTTATAATGCAAAATCTCGCAGTATGCAAAAATTAAAGACCCAAAATGATCCTATAGGAATACATTACCTCCGCATTTGCTTTTAAGTTCCATAATTTGTTTATCCATAAGGTTGAATAATTTAACGATACGGTTTGTTTGTTTCTGTATACCTATATCATTTGGAGAAAAAATTCAATAAAATATTCATTTTAAGACTATTCCTATAAAAAATAAATAGTTTTTCAAAAGATAAGTACAATGTGGCAATGCAATAATTTGAATTAAAAGGCAACGGGGGAATTTTTTTGAAGAAAAAAATATGCAAACTTGTAAATATTTTATATTATCATTTCATTATATACTTTTTTATAGGTAACATAAGAATAGTTATTTTATCAACCTCCTATAATGCTTCTTCTATCAGCACGAATGTTTTTTTCCATTTTTTCGGCCTTAGCATCAGCTTTATTAAGGAGGTTTTTGCTTTTTGTAGCTTCGGTTTCCTTTTTCTCAACAGCTTCTTGAAGCTCTTTCGAAATGTTAGATTCTGTTTGAGCGAATTCAGCAGATACTGGCGGTAGAGGCTCATGAAAGATATCACAAAATTCCGACTCTCCGAAATATTCATCTTCTGTGCTTTCTGGTAAATAAGTCAGTAAAATATACTTTTTACAAATGAAACTTGGAGGTTTTACAGCTATTGCTGAAATTTGTTCTTGTTATATTTTATAAACTGGTGGTTATATTGTTGAGTAAAATGTAAGCAGTAAATCCCATTATTTGAAGTTTAGCAGTTGTTAAAATTTAACACTATCACTATGAACCGATGCCATTTTTTGAGTTATTACTGAGCAAAGCTTGCTTTTAAAACCAACTATATTATAATTTTATTAAATTAGTTTTAAAAAGCAATGATGGTGGAAATTTGAATGTATGGACAGAACTTGTCTTAATATATATCATTGTTACTTCGGCTGTGCTACTTTCTAGAAGCACGAAAAAATTCTACTTAATGTATAATTTGCAGCGGATGTTATGAAAACCGCAATTGCTTAAAAAATGATTTTATTTTAGACAGGTGGGAGTTACAAAAGTAACGTGCCTATTTTTTCAGAATATTCTCAGATATTATAAGGACTTTAATGAACTTTACCTGTTTCCAACAAGATAGAGTTCCCATCAACTTCTTCCGGAAAAAAAAAATCGTTATAATTTAGCTCTAGCTCTTTCTGCAACTTTTCAACCATAGTATTTTCCAAGGTATCAATTGCCGAAAGGCTAGATTCAGCTGTACTTTCAACTTGTAAATGTCCTGCCACACTCTGCGAGAGTGATCTATCTTGCATTTTCGTTGCCTTTTCTTTAGTTGCATCGATAGAGACGATACATTCGGCTTGCAATTGAAGTAAATCTAAATTTGAAAACGTATGTGTACCAGTACTGTTACAGAAGCAATTAGCAACATAATAATGTAAAGCATTAAGCAGCTGCATTATCGTATTCAGATATCGAAACGTAGGAATATTGAGCTAGGGTGATGATTTCAGCATCGTTTTTGCCCGGAATGAAGCAATGCTTGCTGTGACATTAGCATTGTTGAAAAGTGCGCTTACTCTACTGCTAAACAAATTAATAAGAAGAATATTGAAGATTCGTACCATTGATGGAATTTGGTTTAAGGGAGTCACTGCTATTACTTTGGATAGGTTCCAACGATTTGGTGGAGGAATCCAAATTTAACATTGTGATTTCTGATCGAATGCTGCCCTATGATAAAAAATTTGTTAAAAAAACTTACAGAAAATGAAGAAAATAAATCAACTTCAGTATGCTTTCCAAGATCCGAGTCTAAACATTCTCAGCTATGTATGATTAGAAGGATTTGTTTGAGGGGAAGTTGCCCAATGAAATCCGCGTGCATGTTTGCTTACCGAAAAGTGCGAAGCACAGAACGCTAGAAACATAGGGACCCAATGCTTTATGTTCTGAACATAACGCATTTGCAATTCCGTTGCTAGAGAATATCGTTTTACAGAACCTCTTTGTGTTGTTGTCTTATCAAATGATATTTCATCGTGAGTGAAAATTTTATTCTCTAGAACGAAATTACTGTACATTATTATATGTAGACTAAAGGCAATGACGCATTTGAGTTACCGACGCACAGAGTGCAAAACTTACCACATGAAGAAATGCAATAATTTAAGATGCTTGAAGCCACTTTGCGCTGCACTAGCACTGCGCGAATTTTTAGCTGAATGAAAATATTAAAGATCTTTTAAGAAGGCAAAATTCTATTGAATTGGTTAACTGCTGGTGCTGCCTATGTAAGAACTTCTTCCATGTGACCATTATATGATGTAACTTTAAAATTATTAATAAGTGGATTCCTAATATCACAAAAACTCTGAGCTAAATGCTAACAAAAAGCAACTTCACAGTGCGTTTTTTTAAACTTACGTAGATATAGACAAACGGACTACTCCTCAGATCATGTTTGCGTGGCTAATTTATCAGGTTGTTGTAAAAGATTACGCAGATTAACGCATGCAATTGATATTTTAATTATGAATTGCGCTGTATTAAAGCAAATCTGAAAAAATCCTAGATTAATCGACCTATACAATGAATTAAGAAAACTTAGGCTTGGGTAAAATAAGTAATTTTATTGCCATCATGATGTATTATTTCTTGAAATGTTCTTACCTCGAAGAGTGAAGAATTTGTGAAGATGCACCATCGGCCTTCTCAGGTGGCACTGTAAAGTTTGAATCTTTTTCCAATCATCTACTCTAGCGTTGACCAAAAGGAACTCAGTTCCATAGAAAAAATTGTTGCAGATGAGCACGAACAAAGCTTTACTAATGCAGTGCATAAGAAATTTTGTACTGAAAATTTCTGACTTGCAAGTATGAACCAAACAATTCGGGAAAGAATTTCCAGGCTGAAGAAACACACTTTTCCAAATTGCTTATACTAGCACCGCTTAGCAGAGTGCATGCTTAATTTACGCCACCCGTCACTGAGATTACATAGAGTAAGAAAAAGTAATACTACAGAAGAGGTAGTGGTGCAGCAAACTGAAGTTTCATCCAAACAAATGAAACAAATAGCATCATCTAAACTGAATACTTTTGTCAACGAGGCAGAAAGAACTAGTATTGTTCAAATTATGCAGCAGTTTTGTGGAAGCACAATTACTCTAACAATGATTTGGCAAAAAACTGAGCTACAAACGTTTGTCGCCATCGGAAGAGATACTGTAAGCGTTCGTAGGTCGTTACCCACGGGCGCACCTGCAGTCTAAAACGACAGTTTGAGCTTTTGAAGATTTCTTGTCTTTACAGAGTTTCTCGCTTTTGCTATAGCCGGATCTAGCGTCCATCTCCTTGTGCGCTTTTGTTTCTTTAATACCGTCTTTTTTTGCATGCCGAAGCAGCTCAAAATAAGTGAACTGTTTTTGCAATGCACCTTTTCATTACAATTCGAGAGTATTCAAAAACATTTTCTAAAAAAAACAGATAGGCTCCTATTGCTAGCAGCGGCATGCCTCGAAATTCACCTAATAGGATAATCTTCCTGTGCCAATTTCCAGAAGTTACGTTGGACGCACACAAGCGTTATTTTTTCTATTTTCTCCCTGAAATATTTTTCAATAATTGTTCACTAACTGTAGTCGTCATTCCCTATGCTGCCTCAATATTATGTAGAAGTGCATTTCTCTAATTCACTGCAGCAACTGCTTATTCGTGAAAGTACTTTTACATCTCTTTTTCACTCTTCGTTGGCTTTCATTAAACGCTATTTCAAAATGAAAGCCAACGTTTCTTTCTCACGGGAATCGTTTCTACGTAGTTCCTCGCAGTGGGATGATACACTCTTTGGCGTGGTCGTTTAAGGGAATGTTTTGTTTTCTCATTCCATTTAATAAATGAGGCGCATGCAATGTATCCATGAAAAGTAAACTTCACTGATTTGAATTTAACGCGTTGCTTTTATTTTGTTGATTATATGGGGGGAAGTTCCAAACCCCCTGCACGCTTTATGTAACCAACTTCTCGTGTAAACGGCTGTAAAAGTCGCAACAGAATCAGTGTTAAGAGAGGAAATGGAAGACGACCATTTTCCATCGAATCCGCCGCACCCTGTCCCTTTTCCTTGGAAGGAGAGCATCCTTGCAGCGAGTGCTCTGTCAACCTCTACAGACTTCAACGCGCAAGCCCCCTCCGCTTCTGAAACACAGGATGCACTGGAATCGATTCTACATACAGCCAAACAATTAGCACAGCGAGCTTCCCGGCCATTGAGCCTTTACTTTGTGATGCAAGGCTATGATACCTACATTGAACATGTAAAGTTGGATAAACATGACGAGTTCGCTATACGTTTATATCGAGAAATGCTTGCATGGGATCAGAAAGCATTGCTTGATCAGCAATGCTCCGAGTCTCTTGTTGCTTCTACCCATGATGCCAGTGACGGCCATACTTATCCCCTTTCTATTCTTCCATTCACTCCCTCCCCATTTGAAAGAGAAGATGCTGTGAGGCCCTCAGATAAACGGCCATTGCCAGCGCAAGAATCAAGTGAATTTATAGATAATGGAGTATCTCAAGAGGAATTCATAGATAATGGAGTATCTCAAGAGGCTATGTACCATTCCGTGAATTCTGAAGCGCCACCATCGCACCACCACACAACGGGTTTAGAGAGGCATGATGGCGCCTCTCCTCGTCACAGGGTTCCTCTACTCCATTCTATGGATAGCAGTGGATTACATCCTCTCTATTGCACCTGCACGAGTGCAAACGATGAGGATGAGGTGGATTTGAATATGGCACAGTTTGATCGACAAAAATACCTGGAGGGTGCGCTTTTTTCCTCTTGTACAAATGAAGAAGATGAAGAAGAAGCTGCCACGCTGCTTTCTAGTTCTACCTATGAGATAGGGGATGATGCACTTGATATCACTCTTTGCTCGTCTGCTAGGGGGATGTATCCTCCTTCCTCGAGATCTATACAGGGAACCAAGCGTTCGCCTTATCCACTCCCCCCTGTTTCTACACCTTTCAGTCAGTCGACTGTAACCTCTTTTCCTTCACGAATGAAGGCATCCCAGCCACAGAGCATGCCTTTTTTGTTGTCGACGAAGTCTCTCCTGTCTCCCCAGTTTCCTACACCTTCCATCCATTCCCTTTCACAATTCTCTTCGACGTTTCACCTCCCATTGAATGCTGTTTGGAGTAACTCAGAGATTCCTTCTTTAGACGAGCATGCCTCTTGGAATCCTACACAGGCTGCCTCCGTACAGAGAAGACACTCCTCTCCCAAAACACCCGTTTTTTCACACTGGGAAGAGGTAAATTTTTTGATGATTCTCTGCATAGAAAACTATGGAATCTCTATGCATTCCCACGAAAGTATAGTATACACACCAAGCTTTGATTTGCCTGTATTTTAGGATTGTTGGGGAGTGGATACGATTTTTTTTTCTTTTTTCTTCTAAATCCCCTCCTCTGCGTTTCAGTTTTGATGTTGTAGATCTGTGGGTAGAAAAACTTCATTTCTTTTAAGGATTGTCTTTTTCTACTTTTTTCTTCTTGTAATCTTAGGAAAAATTAGAAGATTCCTCTTCTTCTTGGACTTCTGGGGGAGATCTTTCTACACAAGATCGGCGGCTGATTGGACTTCTAATTGGCCGTTTTTTTGATAAGAATTTGCATTTTGACATGTCTTGTGAAGCATGGAAGCAACTTCTTTATACTTTTCAATGTCTCAAAGCTACTAAAGAAGCTATTTTTCAAATTATACGAGAAAAGCGGTTCATTCGCTCTTGGGTAAGCTTTCTATACATTTTTAACAGATTTTATCCATTTTTTTAAAAAGAAAAAGAGGAGAAGCATAGAGGCGTTTTATACATTTTTTATTAGATATCTGTTTCAGTGTGATTTTTATCTGTTTGTGGGTTGTATATGTATCCTTAAATGTATAAATTTGATGGAGAAAACAAATATTTTCTGCCTGTGTGTGGGTAGATTCAATTTCTTTTTTCTTTTCTAAGTCTTATTTTTGTTTCTATTTCTAAAGTTTCTTTTTTATTGTTTATATTGAAGGAAATTTTTTCATTTTCTACTCGCTTCTTGTGTATTTTCTATGGTTTGGAAAATTCTTTCCATTTCTGTAATTTGGAAGATTCTCTCCTTCTTTTTCTGTGGTAAAAAAAAACAGAATTTCTCTTTCTTATCGCATTTTGTAATTTTTTTTAGAGAATATCTTTCTTAATCCATGCATCTCTGAAGTTTTGAGATTCACTTGATTTTAACTATTAAACGATATTTCTAAATTATTCGTGGAAAATCTGTTTCTCATTATAATTTTTTCAGAGAGATCATGTTTATAACCGTAGCCCTGCTGACAAAAAAATGCAACTTCTTCTCTACTTTAAGGCTTCCAATTCACTCTTACAAAAATATTTCCGCCTCTGGCGAAATTTCATCAAAACAGAATCCGTAAAAAATTTTAGTTTTGCAATTTCTATTCTTTATTTTTTTTAAATTTATCTCCTTTCTATATACTCTCTTTATCTCTTATTTTTTATTATGAATTCATCTCCTCTCTCTTCACTCTCTTCACCTCTTTATCTCTTATTTTTAATTCATCTCCACTCTCTCCACTCTCTCACGCTGCATCGAAGGATTTCTGCTATAATGGCTATTATTTTTTACTTCTTGTATAGGAAAGAAAAGATGCAATAGAAGAGGAACTCTTTACGATAAGAGAGTCACAGAGAAAGAAGGATGTATTTTATGAATGGAAAGTATGCATTGCTGATCAACGGCAGAAAAATAATCAAAATGAAGCAAAAGCTGTGAAATTTTCTCAGAATCGTCGTTATCATCTTGTTTGGCAGAAATGGTGGACTTCTGCATCTTCTTCTTCTACTATTAAAAAGGCAGCCATTCTTTTAGAAAACTGCATTCTACAGTGGTATTTTCAGTGTATGTACACTCCTTTTTCTCGGTGAGAAATTTTTTTTGGAGGAATTTTTTTTTCTATCACCGTGTACGTACAGCGGTACTTCTTTTTTGTTTTAAATATTTTCAGAGTTTTATTTCATTGTTTTATTTATCTTTTCTGTTATACGTAGTTGTTTTTTTGTGTTTTTAATCGTCATTGTTTTTCTTTCTGCTGATTTGTTGCTTTTTATATTTTTTATTGAATTTATTTTCTCTTGATTTCTGCTTAGTTTGATTTGATTTTTTTCTTTTACGTAGTTTCTATTTTTTTTTTTTTTTTTTTTTTTTTTTTTTTTTTTTTTTTTTTTTTTTTTTTTTTTTTTTGTTTTTTTTTTCTCTTGTTTTTTTCTTTGTTTGATTTGTTTTTTTTCTTTTACGTAGTTTCTATTTTTTTTTTTTTTTATCTCTTTACATTTCTTTCTCTTGTTATTCATTTCTATATTTCTAGATCCTCCGCCACTTTCCTCTTTCATTCGCATTATTCTTATTATTATTCTCCTCTTTATTTATTTCTCCTCTTTATTTATTTCTCCTCCCCCTCCTCTTCCTCCTCCTCCCCCTCCTCTTCCTCCTCTTCCCCCTCTTCCACTTCATATATTTCTCTCTCATACACTTTTTCATGTTGACTCTCTTCTTTTCATCCTTTCTCTCACCCACCATCTCTTTTCTCACTATTTTTTTAATATAAATATTTTTGAATTACAGATGGAAAAGCTATATAGAGGCAATTTCTCACCATCTACAAATACAAGAGAAACACCTTCAGAAATGTCAATCAAAGAGGCAATTGCAGCAATCTTTCTATTATTGGAAATCTTTTTTATTAAAACATAAGAAGAGACAGGAAATGTATCTCCAGGATTGTATGAAAAAATTTCTCTACAAAGAATTTCATCAATGGAGAGATGCCTCCAAAAAGCAAGTTATTCTCCATTATAAAGAAAAGCAATGGAAAGAGCATCGAAACCTTCTTTGGTATATACATTTAAAATAATATGCATTTTTATGTTATCTATATTTTTTTACAAATCTCTACAGTATGTGCGTTTCTCTCTCTCTCTCTCTTTTATATTTTTATTTAAAACGTCTTAAAATGTTTGAATGGAGGATATTTTGAAGAGGAGAAACAAAAGAAGAGAGAATCCTGCCTGTGGATTCTCGTTTTCTATACAGAGAGAGCGTCCATGTGGGAACTTTACTTTCTTCTTCTTCTATCCTATAAAAAATATGTGGAGAATTTTATTTCTACACCTCTCAGGATGTCTGTAGATAAGAAGGATAGAAAAACATGCATTTTTGGAGATAATTTTGCATCTATTGAAGAAAATAGTTCTTATAAATGCATTTTTTTTACTTTTTATTGAAAAAATGAATATATATTATTTTTTTTCCTTTTTTTTTAAAAACAAATTAGTATCCATTGGCATTTCTATGAATGGAAAGTATGCATACAACAACCTTTAGATGTCTTACATCGAATGACAGCTACTCAGTTGTGGTACTTTTGGCTATGGCTAGTTTATCATCAATCTATAGTTTGTAGAAAGAATGCTGCCCCTCTTCCTCCTCTCTCTTCTTCTCCACTCCTACATTTTCCTTCTCCTCCTCCCTCCTCTTGCGCCTTCCCTCTCCTGCCTCCTCCTTCTTCTTCCGCCTTCTCTCCTCCTCCTAATTTTTCTACTTATTTTACTCTCACTTTGTGGCCTTTTCTTCAAGAGCAAGAAGAAAATTATTCTTCAAAAGGTGGTGGGTCATCTCTCTCTTCATTCACCCATAGAGAACTTCCAATCTCCTCATTGTATGAGGCAAAATCTTTGCTTGTGCAAACACTTTGTATTCTTCATTTTGAAGGGATGGTGTGGACGCTCTCCTTCTTTCCTGCAAAATTTGAGATGAATCTTCTTCGGGCCACTCGTGCCTTTCCAATTATTTCTCTTTGTTTTTTTGAGGTAGAGAGATGTATTAGGGGGAAGGGGAGAGGAGAGGGGGGAAGAGGAGAGGAGAGGGGAGAAGGGAGAGGGGGGGAGAGGAGAGGAGAGGAGAGGGGAGAGGAGAGGGGAGGAGAGGGGAGAG
>JADAQX010001175.1:0-12474 GCA_015476325.1 Cardiosporidium cionae | reverse complement strand
ACTTTTGCATGGATAAACCTATTTTGTTTTTTTTTATATATATTCATTTTTAGTAGTATGATTATTTTTGGGTGTTATAGAAATGAAGAAAGTTTAAACTCAGAGGTGATTCCAGAAACAGGTTCAGAGGAATGTTTTTCTCCTGAATTAGAACCTTTTGATGAAGATTCTGCTCTTCTTGGTATATATTAGAAATAAGAATATTCTGTTTTAGATGTTGTATTGGGAAGAGAGAGAGTGGGGAGGAAAAGAGAGATATTAAAAGAGATACTAAAGAGTGAGAGAGAGAAAGCGATAATAAGAGAGAATGAAGGAAAAAGAAAGAAAAAAAACTATGCGATAGAATAACCATCGTTTACTTCAAATATCCATGTAGGTGGACGTTTTTGAATTACATAAAATAATTCCTTGTGTGTGCATGTCTCATTGATTATATATAGATATTCCTGGAAGTTGTAGTCCTTGTTTGCATCCATTTGAAGAATTTAAAAATGCAGAATTTATTGATCCTGTAGAAGATCGTCGAGAACGTGAAGAATTACGATTTGCGTTGATCCATCGAGAGAGGCAAAAACGAAAACGTCTCTTTTTTAATGGAGAAAAATTACCTTCTTCTGTGGATGTTTCTTCTCCTTTTATAGAGGAGGATATTATAGATCCTGCCAATAAAACTACAACGTGAGGAGATTTTAAAAGTGATGAAAGTTTTGATGGAAACGTTTTTTATTATAATATTTTTAAATGCAAACGAATTGATTTAAAAAGTGGGTATAAGTTGGAAAGAATTCTTTGTTTTTAAAGTATATAAAACTCTGAATTTTTGTTCCTTTTTTGATACTGGGATGATTCCAAATATAAAGTCTCGTTCGTCTGAAAAGTGTTTCTTATTTTCTATTTTTGTAGAGATAAAAAAGTATTTCTATTTTTACAAAATAGAATAAGAAAACCCTTTATGTCGATTCTATTTTTATATATCTGAAATTATTAGAGGATAAAAAAGAAGAAAAAAAATTTTTTGGGGTGTTGATGGGAAATGCACGAATTTGTTTTTAGAGTAACGGTTAAATTTTTTTTTTTATTAAGAAAATTTCTATTATTTCTATGTTTATATGGTACAGGTATGATGATTTTGTAAGAAAAGAAAAGAAAAATTCAACACCGGATGAAGAAATTATGTCCTCTCATGTAGAACATCCCCTTCAAAAGGTAAGACCAATGGCAACTTTTGAAAGAAGAAGATTGAATAGTTTTTTAAATAGAGATGGATAGACACTGTGTTTTTTTTTATTTCTACAATGAATTTTTCTCTTCTTTTTTTAGGGGGAGGGGAGGTGAGAGATAGAGAAACTTTGATTTTTTTCACTCATTTTTTTTTTATATGGAGGGACTTTTATTTTGTGTGTATTAGTATGTAGTCTCTTTGTTTTTATACTGATTTTTATCAGCATTATGATTGGGAAGATAAATATCGTCCACGAAAACCACGTTATTTCAATCGTGTTAAAACGGGTTATGAATGGAATAAATATAACCAGACGCATTATGATCATGATAATCCTCCTCCTAAAGCTGTTCAAGGTTATAAATTTAATGTTTTTTATCCTGATCTTATTGATCGAACTAAAACACCCACATGGCATCTTCAACCTTCTGATAATGATGTACGTTTTCAAATAGAAAATTTTTTTTCAAAATTTTTTTAATTTTTATTGGGGGGAGGGATGTGGAGGGGAAATTTTTTTTTGGGGGGGGCGTGTACGTACAGGGGTACACATTATTTTTTTTTTATAGTTCATGATGTCTATAGGAAGTTTATAAAAAGAAAGAGAGAGAACATAGAGTACATGCGATTTTCTACTTTCTTTTGTTAAAGGGTATATATATATAGGATTCTATAGGAGTACACATACTCTTATGTAAATATTAATAGTTCGTCTCTTCATTCTCTTTTCTTATTTTTTTATATATATAATACTAAGGATGAATGGCTGTATATATAATCTAACTCTTCAAAAAAGAGAGAGAATAGTACAAAAAAATTTTTTTGAAGAGGGGAAACAATTTTTTTTATTTTTTTATAGGATACGGTCATTATTCGTTTTCATGCGGGTCCACCTTATGAAGATGTTGCTTTCAAAATTATTAATCGTGAATGGTCATTGGATCGTATACGAGGATTTAGAAATACATTTGAGAAAGGCATCTTACAGCTTTATTTCTCTTTTAAACGATTCCGTTATCGCCGATAAATCTGTTATTTTCGTTTATAAGTTTCATCATCTTCATCAACTTCTTTTGAAAATTATATATATATATGTGCTATACTACGCTTTTTGTTTTTTGTTTAAGTGTATAAGTTTATACACTTTATAATAAGGTGTATACTTTTAATATATAGTACGTTTTGAAAAATAATCAAATCCTGTTAAAAAAAATTTTAATATATATACTAAAATCTCTCAACAATAAAATATGTAGTATATGATACTACTTAAGCATTCCTACTTGGATATTCTTAATACAGTTTCCATATATATATATATATATATATATATATAAATTCTTTTTTAAACAAAGGAATTAAGCAGCGCGGTGTGAGAATTTTTTTTTTTAACACAAAAACGTTTTACTTTTCTGTTGCAGTTAAAGCTAAGTAGGTGTATGAAAATTCCATTTTTTTGGAGAACAAAAAATAGAGAAAGAAATATTGAGATAAGAAAAACATGACAAGCTAATATTCGTTCTTAAAATGTGTGTTTAAAGTATACTCCCCCCCTTGCAATGATAAAAACACTAAATTTCAATGGCATTCTCAACCTTTTTTATTTTTGCCAGAAATAAATTTCTTTAATAAACTCAAGTGTAGTGAGTGAGTGGGGCATATAGGAATATAATTATTATAAAAAAAAATAGAGAAAGAATCAATACTTTTGGATATGCGTATGATTTTTCGAATTAAGCTATTATTTAAAAATTTATTCCCATAATACGGTTTAAAAACAAAATTCTTGAAACCCTTCTTATCGTTAAAAACTATTTTCAAACGAATGCAGATTTTAACATTTCGGAAAGTTCATTTAGCTCTGAATCGGTGTAGCTGAAAAAGAGTGCAAATTAAAAAATTTTGTTTTTAATTCTTAAATAAAATCACGTACATCACACCTTTTTTTTTATTGTTTACACTCTGACAGAGCCCTACACTCTCTATATTTTAGTTAGGGTACAGTCTCAACATTTGTATTATTGCCTCAGCAAGGTGGATATAAAAAGGAATGAAGACTTTAGACTTGATTACTTGCAAGAAGTCTCTTAGATACAAAGACAGAGAAATCTATACAAAGTGAAAATAAATAGTTTTGTATTCTTTTTTAGCAAACATATAATTCACCTGGATGCAGAATCTCCAAGAACAAGAAAAAGCTCCACAGGCAGATAAGCACCAAGATTTACTATTTGCAACATCTCTAATTGGGATAGACGATATTGCACGTGTAACCTATCCAAGAAAGGCAAAGATTCTACTCCTCCCGTTTGAAGACATTGACTTGGAAGAGTAGGGGATATAGCCGAGGAATTTTGATTGGCATCCACTTGAAAAGATTGCATAGGAGAGAAAGTCGGCTTTGCTGGTGGTGGGTCTCTGGCTTCCGGTTTTGCTACTCTCAGCCATTTTAGAGATGAGTTTTGTTCAATGTAGGACGTCACTGCGGCGGTTGTCTGGTTGATGCGCTCTTTCGCTTCCGCTGTTTGACTATCTGTTGAACGAACTTCTACCATACCAGGAAATGCAGTTGCTTCGTTCAATCCATTGCTGGAAGTGACTGGGTCACTTTCTTCAATGATGGAAGAACAGAGGATTTGATAAACTTCTGCATTAGTTAGTGGACAAACGTGGCTCTGTAATATACGCATTGTTTTTGTTGCTACATCTCGCTATATGCTGTAGCTAGACGCATGGATTAGACTCTCTTCTCAATGTAATTTTTTGCACCGTTTCCCCTAGATAAAAAATGCATCTTCAAGAAAGCATATCAAATCAATTTGAAGTGGAAAGCAAAAGAGGTTCACGAGTCTTTAGGTGATTATAAAGTACGTTACCTTATGGTAGCACGTTTGATCTACAGCATTAACGGCATAGGGGTGCGGGTAGTACTTGTGGTTCATCGATGATACTTGTTTATTTTTGACCTTAAATTAACTGAAATGTAATGCTACAAAACTTTTTGAATCCCGTCGAACTTCCAATAGTATGATAGAATTTCTCTCTAAAATTACGGGGGGCTTGTTGCCCATTCGTGATGACACATGAGCTATTGAAACTAAAATTGCATTTAGAAACTAAAATTGCATTTACAGCGTAACTGTTGCGGTGTACATATATCACACTCATAAGGCAAAGGATTAAAGGTATCAACGCTCCCCACCTGAAATACATTAAGCAAGTTTCGAACAACATTTTATTGCATAGCACAAGTTATAACTTAGGCAATTGTGACGATCCACTAAGTATCTGCAGTATAATGCTGTAATTATATTTGAAGTAACGATGAATAAAAATATGAAATTGGATATTTTTTCAGGCATTCCAAAATTTGCGAGACAAACCTTAAGTACATGCTTTACCTATTCGATGCTCCACGTTTAGCTTACTTTTGCTAGATAGTATGAATTACCAAATCTTTTGCTACCGAAAAAAACTACCAGAAGAAAGTGCTATGCTTAAGAAAAGTCCTAGCATTACGATACAGCGTTATATTTTGTAGGCATGCACTGCACAAAATATCTAATTATAAAAATCTGCATATTTTGTATAAAAACTAATATATAATGAAAATGCTCTTCTACTTCAACATGTAAAAGAACATTTTTTATATGAAAATTCTGATTGAAATTTTTTAATTAGCTGGTTCAAGAGTTGATCAACTTTCTGAATTTCAAACTATCAACCAAAAATCGTATAGGATTTAAAGTATTCCAACACTTTCACTAGCAAAAGCCAGCACACATGAAGCTACGGGGCACTCAGAGGAACCGGTTATTGCATTCCAAAACAAAGCCAATTTTAATTTGCAATGCTGCATGGTATAGGACCCTGAATGTTTGCTTATTTATGATAACAGTGCAGTAATCTTAATACATCACATCAAAGCCTACAATCATTATAGAAACAGCAAAAAACAAAAAAATTTTGATTTTCGAGTATCGGTTAGATGCGCATGCACTCAAATCCATCTTAAATCGACTTTTACTTTTACTTTATAATATAAAATCAACTATGAGGTCGCTATTTATTCTTAACTTATGTATACACGATAGAAGTATATTTATTTTTGTTAAAAAAGTCAATATCAGTAACTTCATATTTGTTGCACTATTCATTTTTAAGAAAATGATTGTTACAAAGATTACATTAGAGTGTTAAAGACTCGACACAAAAATTAACTTTTCAATCAAACTATTATTCATGAATGCCTGCCTGTAAATCTTTAAATATTCATTCGAAGCGGATGCTGCTCAATACACACGCATAAAAGAACTCAATAAAATAGGAAATTGAGTTAAGTGGTGCAGATGCAAAAGCATTTCTAATTTTTTTTCCTATATCACTTGCCGCGTATGTTAGCAATACAAGAGACAGTAAACGGTAGCTTGATATAGTAATGCTCGTCAGCACTTAATGAATAACACCGACAAGGTTATCATCCAAATAAAAATTCTACTCAATCAATGTTATGGTTCGCTTAAACGGTAATATATTTTGATAGTTTTTACTTGATCTTTGCATGCATAGAGATAGTGTAAACGTGGGTTTTCATAGACCACGTTTTTCCAATCGATTTGTGACGACTACGGCTAGTGTGGGGTGAACGTGTGGGGTTGTCTGTTAATAAGTTATTGTTTAGATAATTATGACGGTTTTATGCAATAGTTCCAGAGAATTGTTTATATCTAGATAAATGCTACTTAACTTAAACATAAATACATGAGCCCCTAATACCTTTGCTACACGAGAGCTTCGCATAAGCATCTCATTGATTCATATTATTTATTTGCTGCCTCAGCGAAACTGTTTCTTTTATGTAACCTAATGGAAATTACAAAAAAGTAGTTGCTTGTTTATAAAGTGCAAAAATAATTTGGACTTATTTTATGCTTTTAACATGAAAGAAATTGACGAATTTGCCAACGGAAAATCACTAGATTTGAACGAAAAGATATAATGGTAATTTATCGTACGAGTTTGTAGAATGTTTGAATATAGAGCTTTAAGAAGCATAACGAGTTTGTTAACAGCGACATGGAAGATATCCTTCTATATTGCACAGTGTTGCAGCGTAGTAGAATTCTAAAATACACAAAACCCCAGCAATATACAACTACAAAATACTTTTTTACAAACATTTTCTGAAGCGTTAGTCGCAAACCTTATGTCAGCCATGCAGAGCGAGTCGTGTGGTTTGTTGAGGGGCAACACTGCTGCTTTAAGTAGCGGTTTGTCCTATATTTACTTCAAGTACTCTGCAGAGTTTGTAAACTTCTTGCACAGATTCTTTGCCATAATTTGAAATCTCGTTTTTGTTTTTCTGTGCAATAGCATTTCTTTGCTGAGTTTTTATGGAATGCATTATCGGTTTGACAATCTACTTTGATTGATAGGGTGATTTGTATTTCCAAACAAAAATCTTCGTTTTTTAAATATTTTTTCAATTGAATATAGGTAGTCTTCTTCTCTTTCCTTGAGCTTATCATACTTTGTCTTCTCGCTTGAGTAAGACTTTGCTCCTGCTTCCTAGTCATTTATTAGCTACTCGCTATTCTTCTTTTAGAGTTTCATCATGGAGAAAAGTTCAGCTTGGCGTTGGTCTGCTTTACTTGTTATTCTTTTTGTATTTGTAATATTCTCTATTTTGTTTC
Organism: Cardiosporidium cionae; assembly: GCA_015476325.1. Taxonomy (NCBI): domain Eukaryota; phylum Apicomplexa; class Aconoidasida; order Nephromycida; genus Cardiosporidium; species Cardiosporidium cionae. The sequence goes on along the minus strand of JADAQX010001175.1, from coordinate 5,559 downwards.
CTCTAGCAACTGTCTGGTTAAGTGTTGCAGAGTATCTGCATCTATGTTCATACGTATTCCTTGCTGAGCTTCTGTATAAAAATAAAGGATGGAAAGGTATTTCTTATAAAAGTCAATATTTAGTTATCCTGATGGTGATAACACGTTACTTCGATATATTGATATTTCCCAAAATCTCCATTTTTGCATGGGTAAGTTTTTTTTCTTAAATTGCTATAAGCAAAGTTTGTGTTTTGAGCGATTGTGACATTGTGGGTATAGGAAAGAGTTTTTTTTTAAGAGGAGTCATATACACTACATACTAAATAACCGAAAGAGTGTATAATGCGTTAGAATAGGGATAAGAAATCACGTGAGAATGTGGTATATTACAAATAGTTCCTGCTGTCTTAGTATCTGTTTTTTTTTTAGGTTATTCTAATGCAGGGTATTTTTTTTTTTTATAAACATTTGTTGTTTAAAAATTAATGTTTTTACTCATCTCTTATTTTCTCTTCAGCTTTTGAAAGCTTCCTTTATTGTAGTAGCATTAGGAGTTTCTGTTTTACTTTATATGCTACGGGATACCTATGAAAAAGAAAAGGATACGGCTAACTTCCTTGTCTTTACTCTCCTTGCCTTAGTTCTGGGTCTCATTAATTTCTTGGTGGTCTCCACTTGGAAAGGCGTTGGTGATTTCATTTGGGTTTTTTCACACTATCTTCAAGTAAGTTGTGTTTTAAAAACACAACTTAGGCCATTTCTTCATTTGTAGAAAATTGAGTAAAAATGTAATGCGTAATTCCTGATTATAAAAAAGAGAAAATGAAAAATAAAATATCAAATGCTGCGCTACATTCTCACTGTCTTGGGTTCTTTTTGAAAGGGGTCTGGGTTTTTTTTTTTTAGTATATAAATGATTGTAGTAAGTGTTGTTGTTGTTTGTTGTTGGTAGACATTTCTGAAGGAAATTCAATCTTTTTCTTACAACTCTGGATACATACATGTTTTTTTTTCTTCAGACATTCGCTCTTATTCCTCAATTTATTTTCTCTTTTCGAGATGGAGATAATCAGGATAACACATTGAATATTTACATCTTTTTACTGGGTGGCTATCGCTTACTCTATTTCCTTCATTGGATCAGTTATTTTATTGCTCAAAATACATTCTATTTTGCTGGACCCCTCAGTCTCCTTATATATATACCGTTTTTACTCGATTTTATGCTTTTCAAATATTTAGGCCATTCTCCTTTGTCAGAAAGGACTCTACGATTAGGTACGATGAATAAAATTTTTATTTATTGATATCAATATTAGCCATGCGGCTAATGCTTGTTGAATTCGTGTATGTATGCAAAAAAAAAATAGAAAAAGATGAAAGAAAATAGGATAATTGTGAGGGGGGTGGAGGGGGGTTTGCATCATGAAAAGCGATAGAACATAGTGGATTCTTTTTTTTAATTATCCCCCCAAAAAAAAGTTAGAAATGAAGAAATCTTTTGAAATATGAGAAAAAGAAATAGTAGGAAATAGAAAAAGATTGATAAGTTTTAAAAAAGAGAGATAATTTGGAAAACATTTCTTTGGATTTCACCCCCCAAATATTTTCTATTTTTTTTTAATATTTTGCATACGGTTATACTTTCTTCTTAAAGTGGTTACAAACGTTTTTTTATAAAATGAATTTGAGTAAATTTTTTAAAAGTATGAACACATTAAGGAAATGTTGAAAGAGGGATACGTTTTTGTCCAAGTAAATCCAATGTAGCATATCAAACCTATAAGAAAAAAAAAATTCACTTAGTAAGCCTAAGATTTACAATTATAGCCATTATTTTAACACCCCGAAAGTAAAATACTTGGGAAAAAATTTCAAAATTCATTCAAATTCCTTCGTTTTGTGTGTATAATTTTAGATGAGAAACTCTCTAATTTCAAGATTCCGTTACTTAGTAATAGAGATTATGAACTCCCACGAAGTGTTTTTGTGGACGTACCTTATGAGAATGATCAAGAGGGATACTCCATTGAATTAGGTGGAAAATTGGATAACAGTGAGTCACCTCATAAGGGTGTACCTCTGGATGGCAAGGAATTTCATTTCGACAACGCTGAATATCAATTGGATGAAGAGGAGGATCCCCATTTCTCCACTCGACGATTTTGTAAGCTAAGAAAATTGTAATCCTGAGTACCATTGGGAGAGATGGAAAGTTTCTACATGAGATACGATTATTCGGAGGGGAGGGAGAGAGTATACTGTTATCTATATATAGAGAGAGTATAATGTGTATGGAATTCAAAGTTTGATATTATTTTTTTCTATGAAAAATTATAATATCTACTTTGAGATTAATAATATTATCTATATAGAGAGAGAGTATAATGTGTTATAGAATTCAAAAAAAGATTTGATGTAGTTCTCTATCTTTTTCTATGAAAAATTATAATATCTACTCTGAGATTATCATATTATCTATATAGAGTATAATGTGTATGGAATTCATAGTTTGATAGCGTTTTATCTTTTCTATGAAAACTATTGAAGTTTCTTTTTTACATTTATATATATATATAACGTATTATCTATTCTGTGTTTATAGAGAAAAAGGATACGATTCTGTAATTATTTTTGGACAAAAAAAGAACGAATTCTTGTATATATGAGCTTTGAAAAAGGAAAATTATAGTCTTTCAAAAAAGAAAATTATAGTCGTTCAAAATTCATGGAAAACAAATTAATCTAAAAAAAGAAATTATCAAAGATGTTTTATATAGAGTCTAATATATACTCAGGTTCACAGTTCAACTGGGTGTGATTATTTTAAACCCATCGCTTGCTTTTAAGTACTAATAAAAATAATAGAAATTTTTACTATTTTTCTTTTTTTAAAGGTTATGATAAATGTTTATAAAAAGATAATATTACTTTGGATTATGCTCATTTTGCTATCATCTGTTGCCATTTTTAAGCTGGATTTCTCTATTTGTTGATTTAGTAGTTTCTTATGTGTAGAAGTAGTTAGCTACAAAAACAAAATTTTTTTATAACAAAAGAGGGGAAAGTTTCTTTACTTCTAAACTTATCGATGAATTCCAAAATGAAACTTAATATTAATATTTAACCCTTTTTATAGTGGATTGCATTTTTTCTTTTGGAAAATTCTATTTGTTGTCACGCTGTGTTATCTATACATATATATACACTCCCATTCAGAATTCATTTTTTTTTATGCACTCGAAAAAAAATTTTTATAAAAAAAAATAATACTAATAAGAAAATGGCTGAGGCTGAAATAGAGGAGGAGAGAAATATACGTTTCTCATTTTTTCAATATATTGTTTTTTTTTTAAAATTAAAATTTGAATAAAGAAATTTTTTTTTAAAAATAAATAATAAGAAAAAGACTGAGGAGGAGAGAAATATACGTTTCTCATTATTTAATTATATTATTTTTTTATATAAAAAAGTTTTTCTTCAAAAAAAAAAAAATTTTTTTTAAAGAAAAGAGAAAACTAAAGAGACTCTTTTCATGAAACTTCTTGAAGTGTATGCGTTTCCAAAATTTTTTTTTTTTTTAAGAATAAAATCAATGAAAAAATCATTTGCATTTTCTTCTAATAAAGAGAACAACCCCCACAACCTACTCTCCATCATTTTTTCTTCATAAAATAAAATGTAAAAAATAATTTGCATTTCCTTCTTTTTTCCCCACAGAAATTACACACACGTTTTTCATCTAGATAGTTTAAAATCAGGTTATGTACATACACCAACATCATGACGAATGGATGTGGCAAAACAGACTGTATAAAAGGATGAAATGCCTCAAAATTATTTTTTTTACAGATTGTAAATAAAATTTAAAATTTTATTGAAAAAAAGTATTCACCAACCGCATTAACCACAAAACACTTTTTTGCTATATACGAAATGAAAAAATTTATTTATAACAGGAATATCGTAGCACCTTTACACCCAAAACTAAGGATAACGTTGAGGTAAGAAATAAAAAGTCTCTACCCATTAAAAAAGAGGAAACAAAATTAAAGAAGTTTTAGACAAGAAAATTTCTTTCCTTTTTATAAAAAAAAAAAAAAAAATTGAGGAAGAGGGAGAATTTATGAACACTACCTATGCCTTGATTGAATATCTTATGCAGAATGTGTATCCATTGGGTTTTTGTTTGCAAATTTCCTTCTATTTTTTAAATTTTTATTACAAAAAAAATTTAAAGGCGTGCAATAACATTACGAACAAGTAATTTTGTTTCCACCTATACAAAAAAAAAAAAAAAAAAGAAAGAGTATAGCGAAATGTAAAAAAAAAGGAGAAAAAAGAGTGAGAGGCTATCAACTGTGTTTTAAAAAAAAAAAAAATTTGAGAGAGGAAATAGATATAAGAAAAAAAGGGTAAGTTGAATGAAAAAAAGTAGAGCGTAAGATTCAAAGAAAACAAAAAACGGTTCCTACTCTACACATTTTCAATAGAGAGAGAGAATAAAATTTTCGATTTGCTTTACTAAACGGTAAAATGCATTCTTTTTTTATTTATTTTAAAAATAGAAACACAGTTATAAAAAACAACAAATTATGTATTACAAAATGAAAAATAAAAAATTTTACCGCTTGTGCAAGGGTATCCATAAAACATTCAGAGGTCATATAGTGATGCTGTTGTACACCCGCTCCATGAATACACATAGCTAAATCTTTAGTCATAGAACCATTGTTAATAGCCTCAATGCAGGCTTCTTCCAAAGTCTAACACATTAGAAAATATAAAGAATCCAAAGAGGAAGAGATTCACGAAAAAAAAAAATTCACTCCCATTACGTTTCAAAAAAAAAGTTTAAAAGGCATAGGTACACTCCAAAAACAAAAAGAATAAATTGTTTTGCATTTATAATAAAAGTTAAAACGTTCTTCTCTAGTTTCTTCAGGGGGGGGGGGATATCCCACCCTCTCTCTCTTTTGCTCTCTTTTTTTTTGGGGTGGGGGGAAGTATATCCCACCCTCTCTCTCTTTTGCTCTCTTTGTTTTTTTTTTTTGTCCATAGCTCTCCCTCTCAAAAAACTTTTTTGAAAGAGATGGGATGACATACTAAAACTAATTTCAACAGAAATCCAAAAAACTAACTTAAATAAATGCAAACTCTACCTCACAAAAGGTGGCCAAAGGAAGATTGTGATCCAATTTTGCACGGTGTGCCAAACCACGAGTCCAAGCAAAAATAGAAGCAATAGGATTCGTCGATGTTTTTTTTCCCTGTAATGCAAACACATCAATACTGTTTTGAACAGGGAGTGAATAAGAAAGAAAGATGTAATTGTTTTCTCATCAAAAAACTATAAGAGGGGGGATAAAGGGTTCTTCTCCCTCGCTCTAGTTTCCTCTCAATTTTTCTTTCTCTCTTTCTGTTTCTCTTTCTAACATTTTTCTCTCATTCTAACATTTTTCTCTCATTCTAACATTTCTCTCTCATTCTAACATTTCTCTCTCATTCTAACATTTTTCTCTCTCTCTCTTTCTAACATTTCTCTCTCTCTCTATCCTCTCTCTCTCTCCCCCCCTC
>JADAQX010001174.1:0-12476 GCA_015476325.1 Cardiosporidium cionae | reverse complement strand
TAAGTTTAGATATTTATGAGAGAAATTAAAAACCATTAAAAAATAGAATTTCAAAACATAAAAATAAAAATAAAAATTCTTACCACTTTTTCGTAGTTCTACACCTTCAATCATCTTCTTTAGTAATATTTCTTTGGAATCTACACGTTCCACTTTCAAATCTGTGTATTTTACACATGCTTTTAACACATTCAACAATTCTTTCTTCAAATAATTACATTGAGGAGTCAAAAATTTCTCCAATGAAACGTTCAAAATATATCAAAAAAAGTATAAAAAAAATTCACAGAAAGATGTATTAAATAAACGTCAAATTTTTAATAAAAATATAAAGTTTTCATAAGAGTTTCTTTTTCTTTATAAATCGAAACAAATAATTTTTTTATAATACTAAATTAACAAACCTTTCACAATCACTTCTTTTTTTCCATTTTCCAAAGCAGCCACCAATTTCCTAAAATTCATAAAAAATAATCATTTTTTTGAAATTTTCTATCTATGAAGAGAAACACAGTCTCTTTATATTTTGTGAGTATTTTTGAAGAAAAGGAGGGGCTGAATACCAAATAAAAAAGAATCTATATAAAGATATAATAGAAATTTCAATAGATAAGTTCAAATATATAAAAAAAATGCATTAAAATTCATTAAAATCCATTTTAAAATATAAAAAAAATGCATTAAAATATAAAAAAAAATCCATTTTAAAATATAAAAAAAATGCATTAAAATATAAAAAAAAATGCATTAAAATATAAAAAAAAATGCATTAAAATATAAAAAAAAAATGCATTAAAATTCAGTAAAATCCACTTTAAAATATATTTTTTTTCCACCTCTTTTGAAGAAGATCATAAAGTTTTCCACAATAAATTTCATAAAATGAGACGAAAGCAAATCGTCGATTGCGAGTAATTTGCCTTTCTAAGCAATTAAAAATATCTCTGACGGCTAATTCGAATATTCCAGCTGATAAAGAAAACAAATAAACTCTTATTAAAAATATTTTATAGCGTGTCTTTTAAAAAATTTACAGAAATTCTAGAATTTAGAAAGAATTATATATACTAAATATATATAGAAGGAGATTTATACTATTAAATTTTTTTTTTTTTCAAAAATATTTTTATAAATTTAAAATAAAATTGAAGTTTCAACAATCCATAAAAAAAAATATCTAACGTTCATTGGCAGTATCGTAAGGCGTTGGACCCAACATCGTATACGTTTTACCACTTCCTGCAAAAAAAAAAATAAAGAGACAGAAGAAGAGATAAGAATGTATTTAAATTCTTTGAATAGCAGAAAAATGGCATTTTCAAGCAGAGAAAACGAAGAAACGTTAAAAGTAAAGAAAAAAAATAATCCTATCTATATAGAGAGAATCACTTTCTTTTAAAAATTTTCACAGCCATCCCTCTTTGCATAGATTTTATGAAATGCATTATTACATTTTTTATATTTCTTCAAAGTAAATATTTTTATACTTTAATAGGAATGCAATAACGTTTTCTTCTTACTTCTTCTCAGCCTTCTCTTCTCACCTGTTTGGCCATAAGCAAAACATGAACATCGTGCACTCTCTTCCATTGCAGAAATTATCAACGGTTTCACACAAGAGCTGTAGATGGCAGAATTTTGTGATGTTTCATCAAAAGCTCGATCTACTCTAAATTCATGTTTTTCTATATACTTAGTAGTATCCACACGACTCCTGAAAAAAAATTGGAGAGGAGAGAGATGTGAGAGAGAAAGTGGAGAGAGGTGATGAGAGAGAAAGTGGAGAGAGAAATTGGAGGGGAGAGAAATGAGAGAGAGAGAGAAAGTGGAGAGATGAGAGAGAAAAAAAAAATTGGAGTGAAGAGATAGAAATTGGAGAAATATTTGAGAGAAAAATGCATAAAGGAAATGGCACAAAAAAAATAAAAAATTTAAAATTCTATCGAGAAAAAAAATAATAATTTTATGAGTACTAAGAAATCCTTCTATATAGCATCTTTTACTTCCATTAAAAAAATATAAAGTTACCTCTCCTATCTTAATCCATATCCTTGTTTTCCTTTCAAATAAAGACAAGGATATGTTTCTGAAAGAGGTGTCAACATTACAAAATCCAATACAAATTTTTATATCCATTTTAATACATTTCAACGATTTTTTTAGTATGCAAAGTATACCTTAGTTCCTCTACGATTACAGAAGATGTATCCTGAGTATCCATTTTCACAGCATCTACATCTGATCGCTTCCATTCTTGCTGAGTGAGCGGTCGTTTCCGTACAACTACAGTTATACGAGGCATTCTTCGTACATCACGATTAACTGAACGTGGAAGAGAAGAATTACTTTTCTCAGCCATCTAAAAAAAAAATTTTTTTTTTAAATCATCACTAGACTGTACAGCTTTAAAGCAGAACAAGTAAAGGAAAAAAAATGAGTATGGAAGCAAGCAAGGGAGAGAGAGAGAAATGGGATAGAGAGAGAGAGAGAGAGAAATGGGATAGAGAGAGAGAGAAAGAAATGGGATAGAGTGAGAGAGAAAGAAATGGGATAGAGAGAGAGAGAAAGAAACGGGATAGAGTGAGAGAGAGAGAGAAATGGGATAGAGTGAGAGAGATGTAAGAGTGAAGAAAAAGAGGAGAGAGATAAAAAAAAAGAGTAAGTGTGAAGAAAAAAAGAGAAGGATATTTTAAGAGAGTGAGAGTGATTTTAAGAGAGAAGAGACTTGAAAAGCAGGATATTTTGACGATGATATATATACAACGTAAAATGAAACCCTGCAGAGATATAAGAACATCGTATCAAGGGGAATGGGATGTCATACAGCATGAGGATAAACAAAAACGTTCAAAGCATAGAAAATTACTCTTAGTTTCTACATGCAAATACAAAAATAAAAAGCTACTGAAATAGCAGGAAATCATGCACACAGGTGTGGTGGTGTTTCCGTAGACAAGGTATATGGATATATACTTCTCCAATTCCTCAGCACTCAACACCAAAAAATTAAAACTATCCAAAGAGAGGGTGAAGTTACAAAGAAAAACTAAGAAAAAGGGATCCAAGAGAGGCATGCTTAAAGAGATTTTTTTGGCTTTATAATTGACTTAATTGGACACATATCTTACTTTCCTAGTACAAATGAAAATCGTAAGCATTGAATATCTGAGTTTGATCCACTTTAAAGAAAGCAGCGAAAGAAAAATTGGGAAGTGGAGTTAATTGTACTTAGTTCAAAAATGCTAAAAGACACTAAATATTTATATTTTTCAAGGCTAATAATACAGCAGCAAATTCTTCATACCGTAGCTCGCTTTAATTTCAACAAAAGGAAATAAAATCTTATTACATAAGAGGGTGGAAAGGACCCTAAACTGGAAGTTTAACAGGAAAATCAACTCCCTGTGGATATATTAGTACGGAGAAACGCAACGAACTTCACAGTGAAGCAATGCCACAATCTACGCGTAATTACCTGCTTAATAGAGGGTGAAGGCAACAATGAACACTCACGAATGGAAGAATCATCAGTGGACTTTGAAACATCTAATGAGGGTAAACCTCCTCTGCCTGCTGTTCCTCCCATTTGCACACAGCTAGGAAAAATGATACACCGAGTAGACACTTTTACTTAAACAACTAATCTATTAATTGTGGAACGAAAAAATAAAGAAGAAATCAATCAAAATGTGGGTTCATATAAATGAAAGAGGAATTGGCAAGGAAGTTCACAGTTCCTCTTCTTCACAGTGAAATCATTTCAACTTTGAGGTGCTGTAACCCCCATGAGCAATTCGATGCGTCAAACGTTTCTCAACAAAAAAAAGGGAATGAATTTACGTATTTATTCTAAATAAAGTAACTTTCATCACAACTGCACGCATGAAACGCAGGGGTCGAAAAAAGCACTCCATTTGCTAAAGTTTTATGAATAGACAGAAAAAAAATGACCTATTCAATCACGTCAAGGTGAGGTGCGCGAATACGAGGGATCCACGTTGATGAAAAGTTAACAGAAAATTAAAATTACTACAAGCATTGGGATCTCGAACAGTGTGTCTCTGAGCAGTGTTTCCAAGAATGGAAAATTATGCAAGTTTGCCCTTTTTCAATGCGGAGAGAAATAGACAACTTGATATACTATATAATCCACGTAATTTCAGTCTTATTTCCACTCAATTTTTTGGGCTGTTTCATTGTGTATTTTTGCATTTGCAAAAATTTGAAGTATCTAGCGGAAACAAGCTGCAAGCTGGCAGTTTATAATAGAGATATAGCATGTCTTGACGTGTGCAAAATGTAAGCGGGGAGGGAAGATGCTTTTTCTGTACAGTGCAATGCTAGTAGTCACTGCATGGAGAACTTCTGGATGTTTTGGCTAAATTCTTTACGACTTGAAAATGTGATGTGAAATTTCAGTGTGATTTCGCAGCCGTGCTGTTTTCGGAGCCAAAACACAACAGATTAATGTTGATCCTTTTTGTAACAAGCGGACAAATGTAACAAGTAAATAATCCTAGTAGCCTTAAGTCACATAGGTAGAGGAATGAAACTATATTAATGATAGGTGCGGTGCGTAGGAATTAAGTAGTTGCGTAAATAGGAATTATGTTATGCAGTAATTGAGTTAGTGACCCAATTATTATAAGTCACAGAGAGCGAGTCGGCTAGGTCTGTGTTTGAGTGCATGGGAATACAACCGATGTCTGACGAACTGCAACAAGTAAACCCCAGATGTAACACATAATCGATGAAAGAGAATACAAAATCGAAACTAGAAATAAAGTCGGCCTTTTAGTTAATCCAGAAGAACACATTTTTTTACTTATAAAAATTTGGTATAACTTATCCATGGAAAATAAATAACGAATTGAATATTTCCCTTGACTGATTAACTTACATGTCTCAACATGATTATATTTTTAAAGATCGGTTCTCGTCACAAGTTCTTTCATGTCAAATTAATTACTGCATCGCATAAAACAAACTCTAAATCTGTGGTTGATGCTTATTTAAACTTCTACGCAACCCCGAAGACCTCAAATAATCTTCACTTTCGCAACAAACCTAACGAGCTGTTCTCAATTGAGTCGAGAAGATTAAAAGGCCTCCTCAACCTTGTGAAAACGTAAAGTACTTCATGATGCTAGCGCGGAACAATATGTGAACGTGGCGTTTGCTGTGAGTTTCTGAAACTAGAAATAGACACGTTCTGCCAGCCGTATTAATAGCCCGGCTGACTATAATTTTTTTATACCATAGGGAGTTAAATAGATTAATTCTACTTAGTGGGTAAGGAGGGCAATTTCGCTAATTCGTACAAAGAAACATAAAACTTATTCTACGCTAATAACTACTGTTTGCGAAACTAAGCAAGGGAATAGGAAAAATCATTCACTCCTTCATTCATCTACGTTACAATAAAAAAGAACCTTCAGAATAATCTCCCTATCTCTAAGTTATTACTACTCCCTCATTCTCCTCCTCAAAGGTGTAAACATAAGTGCATCCTAGTTGCGGGAAACATCGGGTAAATGGCACCGTAATTTAGATTGCTGCGACGTTGCGACTCGATGATGTTACACAACTTTATGTGCACTGCGATACCCTTGAGAGAAAACGAGAAAACTGCGGGTTGTTGGGTTAATTAGTTTTTAAAAATAACTAAGTAGTAAAAAGGTAATTTTTATAAGGATAGAATAATTATAATAACATAAAATAATGAATTACAATGAGTGTCCCCGCTTTATCGTGATACCATTGCTACACAATAAATGAGGAATTTATAGCAATTGTATTGCCGCAACGAATCGCAACAACAGCGTAGAATTAGCTAGATTAACCCAGGACATAACTCAATACACACTCAAGTAAAAAGTATAAACAAGCTTCATTTTTCAATATTTCGTTGTTTTTTGAAAATAATTCCTTTTGTACGGCCATCGAAGGGGTTTTGAAATTTATTTTGCGTAGAGTGTTTTCGTAGTGGAAGCAATGGAAGAAAATTTTTTGCTTTGTAGGAGAAATATAATCCCGAAATCACGCGCAATATTTTTATTAATTAATGGTCATACGCATGAAGTTACAAATTTTTCTTTCATGACACATGTAGTCTACGATGTATAATTGTGGCGTTGCAGGCATTAGCTGTATAGTTTTTTATATTTGATACGCAAGATACGTACCATGAATATAAGAATGCATGTAAATTAACACAAGTTAACAAGTGATGAGAGCTACATAATTCCTGTTTGTCGTTACGAGCAGCGGAATTTTATTAACGTAAATCTCCGCTACTCTCTGTTGGTAAAAACCTACATGTACCACTTTAAAATTGCCAAATTATTACATGATCATTACATAAAATAATCAAAATAATTAAATCATGATTGGTAAATCAAATCGTTAACCATCGAATTACACTTTCAGTACAGAAAATGCCGCATCATCTGCTGTTAAGAGTAAATTGCAAATGTGAAAGTGAAGATTATGCTGAATTTTTTTTGTGTAGATGTTAGCTTATTTATGTAAATATCAAACACGTCCTAGTCGACTTGCTCTGTACCTAATAGTAATTGGAATTTTTTTACGGGATAATTAACTTAATTCCTACCTAATTTTAAGTTAAGTATACTATGATTAGCTAATTTAGTATAGCAAATAAAATATTTGAAATACCATATTAAAGGTGCAGAGCTTGCAAGATTGGCTGCAAAAACATTTAGAAGCATTGCAATTTGCCATGTTATCGAGTGCTATCAAAGAAAAATAGATCTATACACCAACGGTTGGTGCACTATTTTTCTGATAAAGCTTACGGGTCGAGTAATTAGTACAGGCTATAAAAGCATAAAAATAAACGTAAGCATCTTGATTTTTATTTAGATACGGAACCTTGCAAATTTACTACTTCAACAAAGTATGCCTGAACTCGCATCCAAAAAGAATAAATAGCAAACAATTTTATGCATGAGTGAAATAATAATCAGAATTTACTTTGTTACAAAGAGAAAAGCAAGAAAATTCCAAAAATGAAAGTAATTACAGCAGATACTAATCTGAAGCATACAATCGATGTAAAGTTCATTCAAATTTAATCATAGCCCTCATCAACGTGATAATACGCTTCTTCATGACAGTAATAAAATTTCGAAAGAGCATCTTCGCTACTGATGTTTTCATGAGGTTAGTATAGCAACTCAGTGGAAACTGAATTACAAAATGAATTTACAAAAGCAATATGAGAGAGCAAAATAATAGCCTAACAAAAGAATTCAAACTTTGCATAATTATAATGTTAAAATTATGGAGTGTAATACCCAGCAGTAGATATTTTGGTCTAAGAAAAGAAGTTATTCCATAGAATATTTGTAAATCCAAATGGAATTTGCAATTTCATCTACACTTGCACAGTATTTTTCCTCGACATACAGAAGATTTTTCTATTTTCAAAAAACTATGGTTCATGCATATAGCAATTGCATTATATAATGCGAACAAACTACAAATATCAAGCTCAGCTTTTTTTTTTCATAAAATTTATCATCAGGTTTATTGCTTCTGCGTGTAATTGAATTTTTTCCAAAAGCTTATTAATCGTACTTTTCCATTATGTAGATTAACTAAATTCAAGTAAGTGATTTGATTTGATGCAAACTATTATACAACTTACAGATTATTACAGTTTTTCTTCAATTTACGCAATAATTATTGCATTATAACTCATTTCCAAATAGCGTTTAACAATCTCCAGATAAAGTAGAAAGAAAGCAACTGTTGTCGTTTTGAAAAATTTGCATCACCCAAGTAACCAATGGTAGCCCTTTCAGTAGTAACAAGTTGAAAAACTCACATCAATTAATTTACCAACAAATTTGGCTAGGCAATGCTTTTCTGGCTATCTCATGCATTTCTCTATAGCTTCACCTCAATTTTATGCGGTATGAAGTTACAAGAAAAAACTGCATCAACCCAAAAGATTGCCTCATCATTGCAGATACTCAATTTAATTGAATCAGAGTAAGAAACAAATAGGGATGTTGCATATTAAACAATTATTTTCTGGAAGGATTAATATTTTCTAACTTAGACCGCTTTTTAGGTAACTTTTGTAGTGCTTTTCCATTTTTGATTTTTAATCCTCGTTTTTATTAATAGAAAAAGTACATTATCTGTGACATACAGAGTAATGATATAATATCGCCCAGGTATAAGGGAAATTTATTATTTGGATATAAAATTCATGTTTCTGATGATTTGTTGATCAAAATTTTGTTTTTAACCTAAGGCGGAAAAAGCGTCCAAATCAAAACCCTTCGTATCGAAAACTCTGCAGATTCAAGATTTCAGTTAATTGCTTTATTTTTCAAAAATATGAATTAATTCCATCCCTCAAAGGTTATATAAGCATGTGCATTTTGTTTATCCGGAATATTATTAACAGGAGTTATACCATTAACAGCCGCATAACTACCGGATTTACGATTAGTTTTTTTTGTAGTTAATTTGCACACAAAACAGAATATGCGGTATCCCTATATACTTCATATTACTTTCTTAGATAGAACTGCAAAAAAAACAATAAAATAATGATATGCCTAATAGTATTGTAAAAACAGCTCTGCCAATAGAAAAAAACTTCCACTTTTTATCAGCTATGGCATAAATACTTCGTATATTTTTTTCCTCCATAAAATTGTTTTACTCTTGGAAATCGCTTGTTTGTTTTCTTTTCCCAATTTTGAATATTTGCCTATTTAACAAAAATATCCCTTTATTTGCCTAATCTGTTTATCAATCAACTTTTCGATAATTTTTCAAAATATTCGTGTAGCAAGCGCTACAATTACTTCCATTAACATCATATTGTGTTGCAGCAATGGCATTCTTTTCGTTGTAGACGCAGCACTTGCAATGAAATTTGGAATATCAAAGATAAATAATAAAAGGCTATACTTTTCACATCCTTAAATTAAGGAATTTCATGAAAGGGCTCCACTAGCCTAACACAAGTGCTCAGAGACCAAATTCATATACTTTGACAATAAGATTTTACTTGAAATTGCAATCTACACGACGTGAGGTTTTGATGCTTTTTATTGCTATTGCTACTACGAGACTAATTCCAAATGAACCTGCCTTGTATAATTCAAGTCTTTGTGTTGCATCCGTAGCCATTGAATTTTATGTTCTAATCTCGACGTGTTGATGAAACTCTTAAATTCATAAAACAATGATATCAAGCTATGTAGCGTACAGATTATCATATTCGGGTAATCTTGTTTACAAGATAAAATTACACTTTGCAGACTTGCTATTCAACTCGATTTGCAGGTAAAAGAAAACAGATTTAACTGTTTTGATGCAAAGATATTTTCTACTCCTTCGACGATGGTAGGATAAAGGCAGATAAGCAAGCCATGCAAGTGAAACTTGAGCACGAAAAAAGTTTACTACGCTAGTAAAATTCGCTTCTTCTTTGAACAGAATGTTTTTCAAGCTGTTTTGATTTTTTCGGAGTATGCTTCCTTTTGTGAGTGTCTCACTCTCGTCATACATTCAAGCAGATTTGTTGATATACTTGGAAATGAGTTACAATACACTCCTGAACAAGAAAGGTTGCGCATTTCTTTGCAAAATTCAGTTTTTAAACAACGTGGCTACCTCGCTCCCCTCTAATAAAAGATTTTTTTAATTGATTTGGCGTTTGATTTGGTTTAGTTTTATCATGATAACTAGAAATCTGATAATGGCGCGGAAAATTGTTTTGCTTCATCGGATTGAAATACATATACTTTTGGGGGAATCGACAACATTTTTGTCAATTTTACACCTGGAATGACATGATGTGCGCTAACGATATTAAAGCCCCACGTGCCTTCTTTGCTGCGCTTTCGTGAGTGTATCCCTTATGTTCTGCTCTTTCATCCATCACCGTTTTCTAATTATACAATCCCGGCTTCCCTTACAGTAAATCTGCTTCCCTTTGATTTTGCGGGTACTTACCTTAATTTAGTCAGGGGTTAGCATTTCTTTTATAATATACATTATTTTCGCACCCAACCAAGCATTTGAATGTATTCCTCAGTCAACTTTTCTTTTCTACTCTAAGATATTTTCGGCGCTCCATTTGCACGTCGAATAACCTCTCTAACTTTCGCCATTGCCTCGTTTCACCATTGTAACTATTTGGTTGGAATATACACCATTTTTGTCTCCCCTGCGCTTTCAATTTGCTTCTTGCAGGTTGAGTAATCATTTGGTTACTGCCCCTTGACAAAAGAGTGGCTATCCCATCTCTTCTCTCCCTCTTTTTGTAGATATTTCTCGTAGCCGTGTGTTATTTCGGGTAGGATCAATTGAATTTTCAGCGTTTCTTATTTTCTGCTGTACGGTGTAGTATGCCGGCAGAGGGTACATTGTGTGCAACCCTCGTTTTCTCACATTCGATTTTGCATCGAAAAACGTAGTAGCTAAGCTGTTTCCGTAGAATAGGACAGGAGTACAATTATTTTGACCGAAAGCTCCTTTTTTTGGCAGTCGCCGTGAGCTGACCATATTTGTAGGTAATGCTGCGTGACGATCTGCTGGTCTATGTTGTGATTAGAATAACAGAGATTATACCTGCTTCAGAGTGGATTTTTACTTTTGAGGAAGGACGTTGAATACAGCCTGTTGTGAAAATATCCCATTGTACTGTGCTTTTTATATTCTTCTTGTACAGTGTCTCTATCCCAAGAACAAAGTAAAAATGTAGTGTGAAGGGATGCCGAGAGATTTAGTAGGCTCTAGGGTTCAAATTGTTTTTACTAGGCCCTTCTTTTATTTTTATCCGCCTATTTTAAGCGTGTTATTGCGTACTTTTTGTAGGTTCCTTGTGCATGAATGCTGCTTAGGTATGTTACCATTTTGTAGGCATATCTGCAGTAAAAAACATATTGACGAGAATGCATAGCTTTTTTTATTGTATTTTTCAAAGCATTTCCCTTCTTTTACAATTTACTGTTTTGTGTGTGCGCCTCTTCTCAGGCCTTGCAATTTTAGCATACGTTTCATGGGATCGTTTGAGGAAGATATCTCACAGGAGGTCTCTTCCAGAGGAGACACTGCTGAGTCAAGTCAGGTCCTCAAGGAGGAGGCCGATGGTAATGCAGATATAGATATGACGGATTTTTCTGAAGAAAATTCTCTTTTGAGAGACGATACGGTAGGTACAACACATGTAGAGGAAATTTCCAGTCAAATTTCTCAAGACGAAACGAACAGTGCATGGACACGCCCCGCTACAGCTGATGAAATAGCAGAGACGGTGACACCGGACATGGACAAGACGATCATCAACGTGAGTGATGCTATCTCCGTGAATTTCACGCCAGTGGAGACTTCAGACGTCGCTCCATCGTCTGCAACAATGGCTTCTTCTACTCCCTCTCTTACTACAGCCTGCCCCACTGAGGGCCAAACACCCTGCCTTGGCACAGATACCAAGAGTCCTCCCTCTTCTCTGACACGAAGCACCGTGGCTCCACCACCAGCCATGGTGGCTCCAACGCGGGATATACGACCCCGTCTATCCCAAGGTATTGAATGGAATGATTATGATTGCACATTGAATACTTCTTTTCTCCGAGTTTCTGCTCCTACAATTTCTCCTACATCTGCTTTTGCCTCTTATTATTACGGTCATCAATTGCTCGGCAGTATTGAGCATAGTGGGTTGCACTTTTTTGCCTCGGGAATTCGGGCCAACGCAGGAATTCGTCGAGGCCGCTATGCTTTTGAAGTATCCATCGTGGATTTTAGTCCCAGTATGCCTTTTTCAAGAGGATCTGCCTCTCGAGAAGGCGATCCATCATGGAGTGGCAGCAGCGAGGGAGGCGCCTTGCGGGGTCTTATGCGCATCGGTGTATGTACACTCGCGGATTCTGTTATCCTCGGTGAATCGAAGACGAGTTGGGCCCTCACGCATGATGGCTCTATTATTGCTCAAATGACATCCGTTAAACCTCCTTCTGCTAAACGTCTTGGAAAAGGGGATGTGGTGACGGTCGTGGTGGCATTAGCGACGGATTCACCCAGTGGTGAAGTGTCACCTTCAGATTCAAATGGCAGCAAAACGACGTCTGAGGCATCCACACGTTGCTCCGTCAGTTTTTATCTCAATAATTCTCGTATAGGTTCCTCTTATAAATTTGATGCGAGTGTTCTTGATGGTAAGGCTCTCTATCCCTGTGTTACTTATCGTGGTGCTACCTTGATGACTAATTTTGGTGCTAGCAAACAGGGAACACGTTTATCCTCCAGTGTGAAATTTCTCCAAGATGCTGCAGTGGATGATGTGGAGTGGACGCCGATTGTTCGGCCAGAATCTGGACAATATGATGTTCTGTTTCCTGTTGGTATTCCTAATGAGGTGAGGCGATTTCGAAATGAAGAAAAGAATTTTTTACGAGTGGGGGGATGGAGTGAGGGGATGG
>JADAQX010000246.1:0-62672 GCA_015476325.1 Cardiosporidium cionae | reverse complement strand
AGAAAGATGAGTTTACTTTAGTGAAAACTATGAAGATCGCATAACAGCATATAAATATTGCGCTACGTTGCATAGCCAATACGAATGCTGCTGAATAGAATTGATCTGCTAGATTTGCAATTATTGCGTGTCAACATAAAAGGATGTGGCACACACACGCCATACAATGTATACACAAAATTTTGTTAAAACAATGAAATAAATTGGCTGCAAGTAGTTAGTGCATAAATTTGTTTAATGTGATTTTGCTTTTTCGTGAAAACGAAATTTGTTGTCCCTACATAGCATCTAGAAAAATACACATGAGCACAAATAAAATTACGTTTGCATTATTTGCTTCAAATTAAAGCGGGTCAGTGGATAGAATTACAAGCATTGAGTCTTCCATACCAGTGGGAAAAAGGGTAACTAATTATACTACTATAGAGTTTGGAAAACAAATGCTTTCATACACCTAAATTGTGAAATTTAAACAGTACAAAAGCCATAAAGATGCTGACAATTCAAAAACTTTTATGAAGAAATAGCAATTCTTTTTTGTTTTTTGTCTTTTTATGCGTAATAGCTTCTTATTGTTAGAGATGGAGTGATTATAAAAAGCGGTGGCTCTTAAGAACAAGTGCAAAAATTAATTATATACACAGAGATATTCCGAAAATAAAGTTGAGTCATGGAAACATTTTAGGTTAGGTTAAGTTTTATAATATGAAATGCCTAACGTTTTAGGCATATTTCGCCCTTGTCACACTCAATACTGCAATTATTGCTGTTGAGCTGAAGGTTATTGAGCGTGATAGTGATGCTGAAAGGATGTCAAACATCTTTAAATTTATGTAGGTTAAACAGTTACTGCCACTTATTCCTTCATTCTTTTAAACATTGTTTTGCTCTCGTTCCATTTTGTTTGATCACTTGTTTTTTGAGGGTTTTTGCGTGGTCATAGAGTGAATGTCACTAAATGAAGCCCAAAATCCTTGAATACTACATGAAAAAGAATGGCTCTCTCTTTCTTCAAGAGAATGCAACGCCACTTGCCTTCGTCAGTGGAAGGGGAACCGTCGTCAAGAGATTCGGAGCTTTTCATAAGCAAAACTGAAACGCTTATTCCACCCACCGAAAAAGAGGTAAAATTTCTCTTGGTCGGATTAAAATCTTTACCAGAGCACGCAATTGCAGATCTTTCTCATACGCATAACCTGCAGATGTATGAAAAGCAGTTGGAGTCAACTATTAATGCAATGAGTTATCTGCTTTTAACAGCAAAAGGGCCAAATCAAGTCTGGCTCCACAATTCCACTGCGCTATCTCGGATATGCGCTTTATTTCGTGTCCCAAAAAACGTCTTAATGGATCCGAGTTATTTTCCTTTACTTCAGCACATCTTAGATATCCTCAACCATATTTTGCAATTTTTACCACCTAATCAAGAGACAAGTACTCACCCTAGTTTAGAGAAAAATGGTGCAACGAAAGATGCTAGCAAACCGGTACTTCCCTTGCAAGGGGAATTGCGTTCATCTTCTGAAACTCACCGCGATAAAGTTATTAATTTGATAATAGAACATACTGAAAATGGAGAAGCATTGATTAATCTCTTTGAATTACCAGATATGTATATTCGTTGCGATTGTTTCCAGCTATTTCGCACACTCTTTGAAGATTTTCCTCATTCTCGCGACACAACCTCCGAGGGAGCAAAGTGTGACCCTTTTGCCATAGAAACCGCTCTGCATGCCTCACCGTCTAATAATAATGTTTTAAAGCCATTAACACAAAGGCAGCAAAATCTTTCTGCTGTTTTATTATCTCATCCAAAGGCTTTAGCAGCCATTATAGATACATTACAGGGTGCACCTGCCGACTTTGTACGTAATGAAGCTTTGAGCTTACTCACTGCTTTGACGGAGCGTCATCAGGAAATGCAAGACATTGTTTTATTTCAAGTACGAATCTATGCTTATGAAATAATAGATGCCATTTCTACACGGTTTCATGAATGATTTTATTTGGCATTTATTATTTATTCCCAAGCTGTGGTATATATTTGCATCTGCTACATAACATTTTCCTCAGGGTTGCATAGAGACATTGTGTGGTATTCTGATAGAGGAAACTGGATTGTTATCACGATATTGGCAAAATTGTGGAGACCTTGAGCCCTCGTTTTTAATATTACCCTTTGTATCTCGAAATTCTTTGTTTTTTATTCGGAATCTGATACAAAACCCTCATTGTGTAAAGTACTTATATGAGGCGGGTTTTATTACATTACTATGTAAAATGATATTTTCTGTTCTGATGGTAGCAGATGAATTAATGACGTGCAAGCATAAACCTGATAGAGTAAGTGATATATTATTAAATCTGAGTAAAGAAGTTGATTTTAAAGCTTTAATGTTTCTTTGTCTCCATTGGTGGATTATAGAATGCTGCATTGAGGTAAAACACTATTTTTGCGCTTACTGTTTTAACTACGTGTATTCTACTAAGAGTTCTTTGCTTTTGTATCTAGCTAAATTGCTATCATAAAGTAAGGATTTTCCGTGTAAGTATGAGAAAACTTACCCTATTTATCGTAGCTTTATCACCATTTTTTAACTTGCACAATTAGAATTTTGATCGTTTCAAAAACGTAATTGTATTTTTGATTGCCACTATTTGTTACGTATAGTAGATTATAGGTTATTTTTTATTGAAACAGATAATCTCTTCAAGTATTGAAGACTGTATTCCTGCTGCCATATCTGAGGCATTAGAACTCCTCATTGATATTGCGTCACCTTTCGTGATACCTCCAAGCAAAACTGATACTTCTTTTACATCTGATAGCTTACAACGTGTTGATTCTTCGCAAACACCTCTTCCTCCGCCTGCCTCTGCTTCGATGCTTCTTTTCCAGGAAGAATCAAAGGCCTCTCGAAGAGCTTTTATTCAGAATGATTTTATAGAAGTTGCTTCTGTTAGTGTATGTCGACTTTCAACAATATCAAAGAAACGACTCTCTGTTCTCCCGTCTTCACCATCGTATGTCTCTCTATCTGCTGGAATTGATTCTTCAGTAAACTCTACTCCAATATTCACTAATACCGCCAAAGCTTCTGCAGCATCACCTATTTACAGGAACACGTCTGCTTTGGTTTACTCGTCGCAATATGTCGGATACGAAGAGTCTTCATCCAACGTTACTTTATTGGAAAGGGAGAAATATGAGCAAAAACAAATAGGACCTGTTGTATCTACCTTTACTCTTTGTCGCCTTCTTATTTTACTAGATGCTATTGTTGGTGATGAATCTACTGAGCATCGCTTGAATGATTCACTTCAATATCATATTCCTGAAAATAGAAATAGTGAAGGAAGCAGTTCGTATTCTTTAGCTACGCCCCTGGAGACACTTGTTTCTACTCTATTTTCTGCACATATTCCTTTACTGTTGGTATCAACATTGGCTCAAATTGTTGAATCGGTATAGCGAAGGTGTATATATTATCCTGCCATTTTTTTTACTTTGAAAAATCTACTAACATCAGGAAAAACTGCTGAGCTAGAAAAAAGCCCCATAAGACGTACAGTTTTTATGTGGACCATGTGTGACTTAAGCTTGACCAGACTGTGTATTAGTGGTCTTGTAATATTTTTATTACATTTCAAACGTATTTTTTTTTCTTGATTTATTAAGAAATAGTGCTGAAAATTCATCTTTACTTTAGCGTTTCTTTCCTGTGTTATTCTCGGTTACACATCATGATTTGTGATGATAGTGCTGTTTCTGTAATTTGAAAATAACTCTAAACTTAACTTGTATGCGTGGGGAGCCTGTTACATATTGTTATACATTTTTATTGTGAAGATCCTATATTGAAAAATTTGCTCCTATGCTTTGAGAGATGGAAAGAGGAGTAATAAGATGATATATATATATATATAGCTGTTTGGCGTTCCATAACTTTCCTGCTCTTTATTACTACAATTTATAGCGATTGAATGTACTATTTTCTGCTTGCATAGTTTCTGTTTTGGTTTTGCATAACCCTTAAGTAAATAGGGCATTCTTTTGTTCATATGAGTTAGTAACAGAAGATTCAAGATCTGGTCACTTTAATTTCAGTCTTACCACTATAAAAATGTTTTTTCAAAAATTATTGTGTGACTGCTCGGGTTTAAGGAGTGATGCATTTCTCTCTCTAGTATTCATTGTTATAGCCATCCGGTGGAATTTCCTTTTATGATTGATAGACAATAGTACTTCAAGTGCTTGATTAAGGGCCAACGTATGAATTCCTTTTTGATCTCTCCTGAGTAGATTTTTGTGTTGTAGCGACTTTAATTATATCCATATGTTTTTGAATTTTCATTGCTTTAAAGGAAGTATTGCTATCTTTCTGACAGCGGGAAAATGAGTGATATTTTGCTTGCTATTGTTCAGTGGCTTCTTTCTTCCGAGTCCCTTCAGCAGTCGCTCGTTTCTTCATTTCCTTATGCTAGAAATGTGCCCGGTGTAAGAACATTCTCTGACTATCGCTGGGTACCTCCATTAAATTTGCTTTTGCTTCCTTCGCTTTCTCCTTCCTCAACTCCCCCCGTCACGACCATGACCCAGTTTTCAACGGATAGGCTAAGAAGCACTTCCACCGAGTATCCTCTTTGGATTACTTACAGTCTTATTCCATTTGTTCCCATGGGTGAAAAATTAGTAGAGTACCTCCTTGTACGTGTATCCGAGGAAGAAAATCTTATAGCATTATTTTCCGGTAATGCTGAGAATAGGATTGACCAAAATTCCTCGTCTATTGCGCTTCTACCAGAATCAGAATGGATTCGCAAGAATGTGGATTTATCTAAAGAGCCTACTATAGGAAAAATGGGACAAAGTTGTGTTTTAAATCCATTTTCAGAGAATATTCCTATTCTTTTTCAGAATGAGGAGTCTCCTACCTCATTAACGCCCAGTTTTGTATGGACAATCCAGATTTTGGAGAAGCATTATTATCAGTTGAATGCAGTACTTTGTATCCTACAAGCACTTTTCAAAGGAACCAGTACCCTTCGAAAAGAAGTCTTGCAGGTGTAGAATAAATCAGAAAGAGTAAACATTGTGAAGTTGTTCTTCAAGAATGTATTTGATGTGTTTGGTGTTTTTTATGGGTTTTCTACAAGCAAATTGCAAATTCTATTTCGAAATGTGAAATGATATTTTTCATGTGTCTAAAATACCACACCTTACGTTTGGGCGCATTTTCAATTTTAAGATGGGAGCCTTTGCAATAGTTCTTTCGGGAAAATTTCCACTCTCATTTTAGTTACACGAAAATGTGTTTCTGATTTAGATTACTAAAAAATTTCTTACATTTCCTTTAGGTAGTTGTTCATACAGCCCTCTCTGTGCCTGAAACGTTGTTTTCTCGTTTATTGGAATTGTTGAGCTTATTGTATAGAGCACTCCAACGGTCCGATTTTATCGCCGAATCAACATGCCTATCGACTGAGGTATTACCATTGTTACCTCTGTATAGTGTAATAGTATGAAAGGCTTGGATATTGAGTGCAATCTTAACTGCATATCAAGTAGATATACAAGATGGAGCCTAGTGCCTGTGTAGGCTTTATTTGCATTTTTTACGTCTTATGTCTGCTGGTCTCGTATAATCCATATGCGTTTGTAGACATTTTACTGAGTTAAAAAGACTGGCCTAGCTATGTGTTTTTATTTTTGTTGTGAAAAAATACATTTTCAGTTGTGTCTATTTGTCACTGTTGCTCTAACTCCAACTCTTAATATAAACACTATTCTGCATAATATTTTCATTGCTACGTTTGCATTTAACAGTTTCTAAACAAAGTTTGTTTCGTTTTGTATTAATAGCAATACTTTAATTTTTGTTACAAACCTCAGCATTCAACTTTAGTGAGACAGAGTAGAGCTACACTACTTTCCTTTGCAAGGGTGATTTTTGTCTATTCAGCTGCCTTGCTGCATTGGTAGTAATTTTTTCTATCTTTTTCATGCTCAGACTTCCTCCTTTGAGATGACTTACAAAGTTAAACTCATATGGCTCTCCCTCTTTCAGCTCTTAAAAGTATTTCTATTGTGGGTGGAAAGTTGTCCGATTATTGCGCATGCCATCCTCTCATCTGCTACCGGAAGTACGCTGTTTCTTGGTAGGAATTTCAAATGGTTCAATCCTTTCACAATCTTATTTGTAACATGTTTTGTAAAAATTTGTTTCCAAATGCTAGGATTCATTATGCTTTGAGAAATGTTCACCAACGCGGCTTGTATAGGCTGCTTTTCGTTTTTTAAAGAGCTTGTTAT
Source organism: Cardiosporidium cionae (assembly GCA_015476325.1). Taxonomy (NCBI): domain Eukaryota; phylum Apicomplexa; class Aconoidasida; order Nephromycida; genus Cardiosporidium; species Cardiosporidium cionae. Next base: position 56,359 of record JADAQX010000246.1, on the reverse strand, counting down.
CTAATTTATTTAATCTTCTCAAAGGTATTTTATTCACATCCTTTGTAGAATCCGTGCACTCTTTTCTGCTATTATTTGATTTGATTGAGAGGACTTCGTTTTTACTGTGTCAAAAGGGTTCAAAAAGCAGCTTTGAAACACGAACGCTTGCTGATAGGAGAAAGTATTATCGCAGAAAATTTTTGGGTTTCTTAGTCTGTGATGTCATCCAGAAAGTTTTAATTATAGAAAGTAGAGTGTGATTCTACTTTCTTCTTTTGTGCTATACTAATCTCTGTTCACACTGGAATCAGATTTAGCTTCCTTGAAGCGGTTGCCTATCAAAACGACTCTGGAACACATTGAAGCGCATGTTAAGGTAGATATACATGCTTGGGATTGCTCTGGCTTCTCTTTTTGAACGTCCCATATTATAGCCTGCTATTCGAATGGGTTTTCCACTATTGCTATTTCATTGTTTTTCTTTTAGCAAAAATGTTAAATGAAAAAAATTTTAAAACGTTATATTTCTGGATAGAGAGAGTGAATATACTTTGTTGTGCGTAACAGTTCATTAAGAATCATGTTAAGATACAATTTAATCTTTTGAAGTGTGTATCTATGAATGCGAGAACCTGTCATGAAAGGCTACGTAATGTAGTTCTTAGTGAAATGCTTAAGAATTTTGCCATTTGTCTACCTTGAGAGAAGTTTTTACGTCCAGCTCCGCGAATCATTTCGTAACCATTTATGGACATTGAATTTGTTTGTAGGGGCTGGCTGCTTTAGTAATTGGAATTCTTTTTAGAACAATAAAAGGATCGGAGCCGCAAACGTTTCGTGATAACTCTCTACTTGAATCCAATCAAATTCTTGGAACATCTACGTTAATGGATGCAAAATTTTTACTTTCATTTATTTCTGAGCAAATTGGATTGAATGATTTTATTGGCTGTATGGAGCGAATAATCAAATCGGAGGTAGGCTCTCTGTTGTAGCCTTTGGTATAAACAAACACTTTTTTAGAGGGGAATAGGTTTGTGCATGCATATTTTTTCAATCTGTTACATTATAGAAAAGGGTAATGCCCCCGCTGAACACAAACGTGTTTCTCTTATGCTTCCAATATATGATTTATAGATTTTCGTAGCAGAGTTGAGAGGCTATGCTTGTGAAATTCCCCCCAGTAGCAATGCACCATCTCTCTGTGCCATTTCCGCTAGAATTCCTTTTCCTCCTTCGACGATGTTATCGGCTATGGTCAATAAACCTTTTAAGCTCTATGATCCGTATACCGCTGCTCTTATACTTCATAATTATAAACTTTTGCAACGAGATATTGTACAATCCTATTTAACTATGCCTGAAGTAGGGACTGCAGATGACTATTCTGAAGGTTCGTCCTCGTCAAAGCAGCTTCTAGTCAAGAATAAACGAAGTTGCGAAAGTGGTAGCGTGGTTGAATCGTTTCTCTTTATGCATGTTGACTATAATCTAGGAAATGGACAAATTTCTTTGTAAATTGTATTAGATAGCGATACATTTGGAATGTGCGTAAGCGTGTATCCGCTCGAATTTTTATTCGTCTGTATTCTCTACTTTTTCAAAAAAATAATATTTGATCAACATTTTTGATTGTTGCATTCTTTGTTGGTGATATGCATGATCCACTTCTTTTTCTTTTTTTGATCTAGATGGAGATGTAAAGGATATAGAAGAATTGAAGGAAGGAGAAGTTGCCGCCTCCCATCAAAAGTTAGGAGCTATTCGGCGTTATAAAAACTTAATTCAAATGCAGGTAATCGAAGTTCATTACGTGCTGTGTGTAGTGGAAATTTAGAAACCGAGTATAGCACCACATGTAGTTTTTATAGTTTATTTCTCGTATTCACAAATGGTGGTGCGTAGACACTCTTCTATTTCCAGCTGACTGAGTTCTACTAACTCTTAATTTTATGTAGGATGATGAATTAGCAGTACTGCGAAATGAAAACCAAAAATTAAAAGAAGAAATTTCTCAATATTATCGCAAGCGTACAAAAGAGAAGTCAGCTGCGTTGGTGGACAAAGTGGATGTTCTTTCAGAGCTATCAAACAGTTTACAAGAAGAGGTAGCTTTTTTTCCTATATTGCATTTCCATACACTTCTTTGCATCCGTTTGTACGTTGTTCTTTACACATGGATTATTTCAATGTTTTGACGCATATGAGCAGCACCGATTGAGAACAGTAATAAATGCAGAGCAGTCTATACGTTTCGATATGATGAAATCAATTTCTTGGGGATGGAAATTTTGAAATTGTAGAAAGAAAATTCAAAAGGTTTCATGCATACTATTTTTTGTAAGAGCACGTTTATACTTGTTTCCTATGTTTTTTCGTGAATTAGTGCGTTCTATGTGTTTTTCAAAAGTTTTGAATCAGAAGAATTTTGGAGTAAGTTGGGGTTTTTCTTGGCTATTTTATTTATTCTGTCCCCTAGGTCTACCTGCTTGTATGACGTATGCCGCTTTAAAGAAGCTGCTTTACATTTTTGGAAGGAAATTTGTCAACTTTAATTATTTAAATTATGTAGATGCATGTGTAAAATCGCTGCATTCACTTGCTAGTGAAAAACAGCATTGGATTTAATTCTATTTATTTCCAAAGATTTTGTATTCAGATTGATCGCTTGCTAATTGAGAATGCAAAACAATCCAAATGTCTATGTGAAGAAAGGAAGCTGTTTGCTTTGAAATTAGAAGAACAACAGAAACAACTTGAAGGTGTTGTCTTAGCTTATGGAAATTTAGAAACTTCCTACCAGGTCAAGGAGTTTATTCTTATTTAGAACACGCTTTTTAAGCATAATCTTTGCAATAAATAAATGTAGCATTGAATTTGCTGAATTGTTTGCCTATTGAAAAGGCTCACGAAATATTTTTTTGTCTTGTAAAAACATATAATACTATAAATTTTTACTAACCACAAGTTAGTTACATGCACTCTATAAATTTTCAAACTAAATTTAATTTCTCTATACGTTAGGATCGTAGATTAGGTATCTAATGCGTTTGTATGTAGTCAGTTGAATGATAAGATGCGTAATGATTTATTTAAAAATGGATGTAATACTATATTTTTCGTTACTTCCAATTTGTGGGAGAGTTACATTGTTTTAAAGGGTAATGATCGCTTTATTTTCCTGAATTTACTTCACTAACAGGTAATAGCAAACATTCTTAGAATTGGCTTTAAATTTTGAAACGTGCGGCTTTTACTAATCTATAATGCACGCTTTTTCTTAGTTTTGGGAAAAGTTTTTGGTTCTGTATGCATTCAATTTCTAGAGGCCATTTTATTTGCTTGTCATTTCACGCAATCAGCAATAACTTTATTTTATCAGGTAAAAGAGGAGCAGTTGATAGTTTTAAAAGCACGCTTACGTGCAAGTGAGCAAGAAAGTCAATTTGTACGCGTAGAATTGCTCTCTCAAAAGGTGATTGGATTTGTACATATTCTATGTCTTGTGTAATTCTATAGGCTTTTACCTTCAAGATAATGTTTTGATTAAAATTTTTACCTCAGAAATAGAGTTTTCACCTCTCAAGAGTAAATTTATACCCTTAAGATTAAAGATGAAACATTTAAAAGACTTCTTTCGAGAAGTTGTTTTAGCTTTGTACAAGTTTTTTTCCTAATTCACCTGAGTTCTTTATTTTAATATGAATTTCCTTTCATTCATGCTGCTAGGTTATGCTTGTTTTAATTCCCGAAAATGCGTTAAAGCTGGTAAGGCTAAGCTGTTTTCATAAACTTTGCTATGAGTCATTGATTTTTAGAGTATGGAAAATAACAGTACACTCAACTTATCTACCTCTCTCATTGACGAATTACGTGAAAAATCTCTGGAATTAAGCAATTTACAAATGAATCTGGAGCAATTGCAATCAAAACATACTGTAAGTTCAGTTTATCCGGCGCAAGTGCTGCTAACTCTTTCAATGAACTATGTGAAAAGTAAAAAAAGGATAAGTATTGAAAACGTTGAGAAGCTTCTACGCAGATTTCTTGTACGTCTTTTTCCTTGTCTTGAAGATTTCTTCCTTTTACTAAATGCACTGGCTCTTTTCATTATATTTTTGAGTTAACACTTTTTATGATATTTTAAATATTTCTATTGCAAGGTCGGCAGCCTTACTTATGAAAAAATCTCGTGTACTTATATTACAGAGCTGCCTTGAATTGCTTTCAATTTTAGAAGAAAAAATACCAGCAGTTAGGCCCTATGTTTGCTCCCTATCTGTTGTTCCCTCTTTGTATACGCAAGATGAGAAAAGTCCCAGCGTAGTGACTGATACAGCAGCTCCTGCTGCTATCTCTAATGAAAGTTAAAATACCGTGCCAGTTTTTTTCCTGTCCCTTTTTCCTTTAGCAAGTTTTATAAATTCTAAGTATTTTTGTATTTAAAGAAAAACATATGTAAGTAGCTAAGAGTATTAGTAACAAATTGTAAAACGATCGACGCAGGTGCAGCAAGAAGTGCTACTAGTATAAAACTACCGGATTAAGTTTTCAACGAACCTTGCTCTACAACTGACTAATTGAACGCATGGCGAGATATGCCTTTTTTTCCTGCGGTGATTGTTGAATTCTTTCGCTTTGAAATTCCGTGCTTAATTATTTTTTCTCTTTTTAAGATGTTTGCTCCCATAAGTAATTGACAAAACTATTTTTGGTTATAAAGTAAAGGGTAAAAAGAAAACTGATTTGTCATATTCTAAGCTTGATTTTGCTTTCGCCTCATGACTTTTTTAGCCTCTGTATCAACAAAGCACAGGTTGCAGTCCCATTTAAGCTTGTTCAACTTCCTGCTATGAGCAAGAGCTACTTTTTTTACGGTCTAGTGTTATAGTCCGGTTGCATAGCTTTGAACTGATCAAATTTCATCGCTAAACCCATTTCACAGTATTTCTTTGAGTTAGTATTCATTTATTCCTAATGTTATTATTGTGCCCATACCTCACTTTTGCGCATTGCAAAATTGAGGGAAAGTCTGAATGACAATAATTGTTTGTCACTAACTACTCAAAAAAACTTATATGGTGGAACTGTAAATCCATATCTTCATATACAAGCCACGTTGCAGTTGCTTTAAAAATATTTATTGCGCAACAGTAAGCAACTCAATAAAAATAAGTTGCGGAATAACTGCATATTTTTAAAGGAAAATGATGAGATTATCAGCTAGGCGAATCTTCAAAGTTTTGGTATTTTCTAATGGGAATTGTAATATATGCGTTAGGCTAGACAGCCTCGTACAATATGGCAATAGCGGTTAATATGTTACACACCAACCCGGGCGCATCACATACGTTAATATTACGCAAGAAAATGCGTTACTAGGTTTTAAAATGCATACCAACTAATGAAAATGAAAAAATGTCTACTTTCTAGTTGCTGCATGATGTCTTGCGGTAATGCAAAAGTATTCATTATTTTAATACCGTGTATTAATATCGGGCAAACAGAAACGAAATTAAAAAGTCATTAGGAACGAATAGCTAAAGGAACGAATAGCTATGGGAACGATCATTGAATCGAGATTAAAAGAAACATATCCAATGGTATGTAAATTTTTTTAATGGAAAATTATCTAACCTAACATATGTCAGCATAAACTACTTTAGGCTGTAGGTTGACAATCACTAGTATCGTTACAGCCAGCAGCACCTACTACAGAGGTAATTGCGAACATTGTTCACATGATTCAGTTCTTAGAAATGCGTCTACATTTGCTATTGACCGTATAGTGAATAAACATCTCAAGCAAAAAGTAGCCTAAATGTCGGTGTATATGAGCATCCACACATCAGTCAGAGTAGGAACTAAAACAGATCATTACAAACAGACGATAACAGTGCATATTCTCTTTTCATGACAAAAAATGTTTTAGTTGCTTAGTGCCTCTATTGCGAGTGGTTTGAAAGCTGCTCTTCCTCGACTGTTGTTCTATCTATAGCTGTTGCACTCTGAAAAGTGTGTATCACCTTTTGTTCTCGCCTTTAACAGGGCGAATACCGTGGTGGCAAAGTATTACGCATGGACATGGGTATTGCTAGCTTATTCTTACAACAGTCGAAGGACATGGAAAATGCAAAGAATTTTGACTTTAATTGGGTTGCTAACTTCATACCATAACCGAGTGTGAAAAGAGATGTTTAAAATGAATATGTACGCTTGTTTTGTGAATTGATTCTTGAGAAATTTTTGAAAGCTGCGTCGGATTATTGATAATTGGCTAACCAACAATAGAATAAAAGAAGGTAAACACGGGGAATCTATAGATTTCAATCACACTACAAGCAATTAATCAAATCGCACCGCACCCATTTAATTGGAAAATAGTAAATATAATCATACAGCTGCGATACACATATATTTTACATACACATATCTCAGTTGTATTCTGGAAAAAGAGAGAGATCATATCAACTGCTTTAATTTGTAGTATTTACTTTTTCAACCTACTACACTAATGAAATTTGGATTCAGTCTGGACACAATTTGCACCATTTTGGGAGCACACAGTTGTGTATACGCGTAAACTATCAAGAATAGTAAACTTTTAACTTTGCTTATTGAAAATGGTACAAAAACTTAGAGTTTTTTGTTTTGCAAGAAAGGGCTGTAATATTGTCGACAATGAAAACATGTATCTGCATTTTATGAAAAGAGGATTCTGTCCTTATCCCCTTGAATTAAAGTAATTGAAATCATCGTGTTCAAGGAGCGCCGCATTATTTTTGCAAGCATTATTTCAAAAGTATTCTCGGTGCTGCAGACATTTGCGCCTTACTAAATAACTCGAGGGTACTATGCAGTAGCTGTAGTAGCATCTTCCAGATTTTTAGAAAGATGAAAGTCCTGTTTTTAAGAAGATGGAAGACAAGGAGCGAATCCTCTGGTAATGATAAGCATAGCTACGATTCTATATGTCCCACCGAATGCAGAACTGTCTCTTTCTCCGATCGCATGAAAAAAGGTTCCTAGCTACAGAGGAAAACGCTTCTGATCATCTGTGCGCTAAATATCTAATTGTTGGGTAAACTACAAATAAATTTAAACTTTTGTTAGAGAAGTTATGGTTCATGAATATAAGGAAAGATGCACTCTACTGACTGATTCTAATTTTTGAAACACTTTTGATCAAATAATATTGTTGTACATTTCCACGTTTTCGTTTTAGTTTAGCTACTTATTTTCCTGGGTGAATTCATAGTGGGATAAATTAGTGCAGCATCAATTATTTTCTTGTTTCGAGAGGTTATTGCCTGTTTGTAATGTCTATGAGGTGAATGTTTTGTAGGCTTGAAAGGTAATGTTAAAGGAGGAGGGATTTGATATTCCGCGCAGGAGTGATTGTAGTTTTCGTCAGCGGCCGTTGATACATTCGCATGTTCTATTCTTTCATTTACCATGCATTTCCTTGAAATGAAAGGGAGGTTTTGAAAATCTTCATTCAATTTTGAAGCGATGGCGTCGGTAGAGCCCTGATTAATTTTTACATTGCTGATGTTATCTGAATCAATACAGACTGACTCGTTACTGTAATAGCTGTTGCTTTCAATTTCCGTCTCAGATTCTACCTTTGCAACATAACTCTCCATTGGAACGGTCTGAATTTTTCCACTTGCAAGCGCGCATGTTATTTCCCAAGGAGTCAAGTCTCGTGGTTGCTGAATTTCGTTGTAAAGCTTTCTCTTTTGAGGAACTACCTCAGGAACGCCTTCCCCTGTCAGTTGCTGAACTTTCAGTGCTTCAAGGACTCTCTTTTCTTCCTCTGCTTGTTCTTTCTCCAAGTATTTTTTTTGCGCTACAAGGAGTGGTACTAAATCTTCTACAGTTTTTATTGGATTTGGTGTTTTTACTGACAGTGGATCACCTCTTCTATGATATTTCAGTTTTTCATTGTCAATGTAAAAAAAATTTGTAAAGAATGGTAATGAGGGGAATGTGCCATCGTGGGATTGATTAAGCTGCGCTATAGTAATAAAATCTCCTTGGTAGTTCACGATTCCTTCCTCATGTTTGCTTTCTTCTGATCTTGGAGCATGTTTTTCGTATGGATTCTCAAGTTGAAATAAAGGTAGAGTGCGATCTTCTTCAATTTTGATCAAGCGTGGTTCTTTGTTTACAATACTCTTTCTATATGTCTCCTCTATTGCTACTTGCACTTTGCCGCTAGCCTGAGCCGCGGCACGAGTGGCCTTTTTTGCCGCGCTAAAATTTCCCCCTGGAATTGGTTGCGCATCAGGAAACATGTACCGATTCACTAAACTTTGTGGATGTGACTTAGTTACGTCTTTTGTCTTTGCAACAATCAGAGGTGCTTGATATGTCGGAGCTTCTGCTGAGTTGTTGATGGATTGCCTAGAATGATTGGTATTGCTTGTTGGAATGTTACTAGCCGTACATGATTCTGATTTTTCATATATTTTAGAATTCTCTGTTGTTTTTCTATTGCTTAAAAAATGATAATATTGCTGAGTTAAGGTAAGCTGTGACTGCAGGGCAAGATGTTGCAATTGACTGAGAGTGGGTTGCCTTTTTGTAGCTTTCATGTGTGCCAAGAAATTATATGCATCTTGAAAAGAGGCATATATCTCGTGCCAAAATCCATAGCTGCGCCTTATTTGTTCTAAATGACTGCACAAAAATATGACAAGAAATGTTTTTTAAACAACTGGTATTGCTGCATCTTCTGTTCAAGAGCTATTCATTTCGGTAATAAATTGTATCGGTACACTCACCCTCTGTCTGCTAATCCCAAAAATAGAATCCACTGTCCGCTAAACAGCGCAATGCTCATCAAAGAAGTCATTACAGGTATAAAGTCTTGGTATATTGAAAATGGCAGACGATTCTGGAAAAATATTACATGTCTAGTATTATCTTTATCTTTAATTAGTAAATTTACCGTAGCTAAGGATGTTGTATGTGTAATATTACTTACGATTATATAGTCATAAAATTGGTTTGCATGGGAAAGTGCATTTTCAAATGTTTCACTGCTAAGTAAATGTTCTTCTGATCCTCGTAGTAGTAGCTTCGATAGTAACAAGTGGAAGCCAGCGTAAAGCCAATGCGATTTTCCTAAATTAATCTCTGTTTCGTAGAGCCAGACTTTGCAAGTAGCGTAGCTGTAGCACTCATCATTTGTACATAATAAACCTTCCGACATTTGATTGAATTTGCTGCTTAACTCTGCTTCTATTTGTAAAGGCAGCTCTTCTTCCATAAAAATTGTTGCACATGTGTCACACTGCCATTCATTGTCGTTAATCTCTCTGCAATAGGCTTGATTTTGTGTTGCAGATTTACTTGAGAGTACACAGTTTTCGAAAGGGCCAGATCGCAACAAAGATGCTGAGTCACTTAGGACATCTGATTCTTCTTCACGCAGTGTGGACAGCGTCTCACCGGTATTGGAAAAAATGCCATCCCTTTCAGAATTACACTCTACTGTGCTATTAGCGCATTCGGTAACCTGGTGTGAACTAAATTTACTCTTAGAAAAATTTGAAGCGTCTTCATCCGAGTTGCATATGCTAGGCCATTGTGCCTCGAAGAGTCTTTTATTACTTTCTTCATCTAAATTCCAAGGTAAGACTTCTGCAGACATTGTAGTACTGCTCTCCTGCAGGTTTTCTTCATATGGCAACTGGGCGGATAATTGCGTACTTTTACCCTCGATCAGATGATCAAGTACTGAGGAAGTAATTTCGGAAGCATCTATGTCATCTATCATTGAAAAGGATTTACTGTGCATAGAGTTGTTTTCCGTCGCTGAAGCTGAATTTTTTTTCTCATTTTGAGCGTTATCCTCTGCACTTCGCTTTTCCAGACAGTGAATTTGCAAAGCCAAGTCTTCTTTGTTGCTATGCTCTCCTACCATTTTGCTTTTGCACTTGGGGCAAAGTATAAATCTCACATCATCGATTTCTCGGCATCGTCTGCACACGCACGCTGTTCGTCCATGTCCCCTTAATATAGATTTTCGAAAATGTTTGCTTGCGAACATATTTGAGATGTAAGAAATTGTTATTTCTTCCCCTTGAGCAATTTCTTGAGTCGCAATATAGCATATTCTATCGCCAGCAATTATCCGATATACTGAGTTTGGACTGCAGGAATGCGAGGCTCGGGTTCCATTTGGAAGCAACGCAATGTAATTCGGATTTGTAGTAATACCGTGTCCTCTGTTCAGCACCGCAGCGTAGAACCATGCAAAAAGCTCTTTTTTTGCCATTTTATTGTAAAGATGGCAACACTTTGTTGTTTGCTCAATCTCAAAGTCATTGAGATCGCAAGCGCTCGATGGGCACCCCGCCAGCTCTCTCAAGTCAACTGGTGATAACCGGCTGAAACCTCGCCACGCATCTTTGATGCTTGTCCCGCAATGTGTTATGATCTTAGCGCTGTAGATAATTTCACCCGGTTGTATGTCCTCTATTGCCACAAGTCCGCCTTCTTTTCCTATAGAATAACATGCTCGAGTCTTGCAAAACCCACTATTAGCAATTTCTGCTTGATATTTTTTGCATTGCTTTATTGCTTCACTGTCTTTGGATTTTTCTATCGCAGCTATTATTTCTGAATCTTCTTTGAAGAATGTGGATTCTTCTTCCATCTGACTGAAATCTACAGCTGGGACGGGGAAAGAATATTTCCCAAGTGATTCATTATAAAAAATATCCATTGGCGAAGAACTTGAGATGTTTTGTGTTTTCAAGGCAAGAGACGTATCGAACTGACTCTCGATAAGAGGACTCTGCAGAATTGTTTTAGATTGACGTGGAGTAACTATATCCTGATTGTATTTCTCGGATGTGTTGTTGTAAGGTGGCTTGGGATGTAAAATCATCCAGGGAATACCTTCTGAAAAAACTTGCTTAATTTTTGCATAGCCCTCATTCACTAAATCATCTATTTCAATTTTCTCTCCTGACGCTATCTTTTTAGCGGATTGTTGTGACTTAATTTCTGAGAGCAAAGTAGTAGACGAAATCCTTTGTACAAGGTCGTGTATGCGGTCTTTAGGTACGGCTTCTTGGCGTAACCATTCAGGCAGCTTTGCGCTCAGGTATACCGGCTCTGGAGAATGAACACTGGAGGTAAATTCCGGAAATTCATCATTTTTGTAATCGTTCCATTCGCTTGGGCTTCCCAAAAGTCTTGTTCTCTTACTCTTGTAAATTGGTATGTAATCACTTGGCACTCTGCTGTAGCTTTGATTTTGAGAGCTAGCTTTTAGCATTTTTCCATCTTCGTATTTAGGGGATACAAAAGTTTGAATAGTTTCTTTTGGGGAAACTACCAAAGCCTCTGCCACAGGATACGTACGAAGAGATTGGATGGAAGAAATGCTTCGACTGCGATCGAGGCCGTTGCTGGATGTGCACAAAGAGTCTTCTGTTGGCCTGTACTCATGGAAAGCTTTTGTTGGGCTATTTACAAAAACTAGTGGTGGAGGGTTTTTCATTAGCCGGTCGCCATTTCCTTGTTCGTCCAGTAGCGGAAGAAATTGCCGAGGTGCTGCTACTCGATAATTTGAGAGCCATGATGATGGTTTTGTTGGACAATCGTTTTGATTGGATCCTATTGCATTTTTCTGAGAGCTATCCACCTCACTCAAATGAGTGTCGGTTTTATTACTGGTGCAACGGTTGCTAAGAGGTAAATTTCTCTGGAAAGCGGAACTATCGTGTGATTCCGTTCTCATTTTATGGTGTCATTGTGTTGCTATTTTTCAATTATTGATGAGTCGTTAAAAATCTTAAGCGAATTAGTGAAATTTTTGTGTTACTTTCTTTCATACCGGAGCTCAACACATTGCTTTACAAAAAAAGCCAAATAAATATTCTGCAAAAAGTGGCTATTTGCACATTTCAAGGAAATGCTGAAAATAATTTTGGGTGATTTTGCTATTGATAACTGCTTACGTAAATGATTTTTAGAAAAGCAGTTCATTGATTTACGTAAACAAATTGCCGCCACCGAAAACATTTAGTGAATATAAAACTCAAAATATTTTTTTGAATACACCAAAAATTTGTATTTATCCTTGTTAATAAGTACTAGTGCTACCACGTCGTTCCCTTAATAATTCTTTTTCAACGAGACGATAACTCTAGCATTTTGCTTGGCATGGGAAATCTTGCTACTATGTTTGATACAGGAGAATTTACGATCACTGCCCTTATCAGACGCTATGCGTCGCGAGCTTTTCAAGTGCACTCTCTCCATAATATGAATCATTGCTAGTGCCTCGTCGCTGCCGCACCCTCGGCTGGTGCGTAGATTGTTACACTGTGACGGTTCAAAATTTCAAGCGTAGTGATAGTAGCCGGATTATTTAAATGCTTAATGAAAATTTTCTATGCCTTCCTTGCTCATCTGCTTGAACCAAATCATGCAGATGTTGAACTTTAATGAAAATTCCAATTACACTATTCAGAGCTAGTTCCTTTTGTTTGATATGTCTTCAAACTTAATTTTTGACGTCAAAAAATTTTCATCTTACTTATCTATTAAAATCATTGAAATGAATTTACGAAAATTTACAAAATGAGAACGGAATAAGTTTTTGATAAAATTCTAAACGTAGCCGAAGACTTTTTTTGAAGATATTTTACTAAATTAAATTTCAGAGCTATTTATCACAATATACATTTTCCAATGTAACTACCATCCTTTTTTTATTTTTAAAAAGTCAAATTTCATTTCATAGCCATACTTTTAAAGATGTTTTCAAACTTTTTAAATATTCGATTGCGGTGGTTAGTGCTGATGCTTCTTTTTATTTCATTTCCACCCAAAGCTCTTACCTTAGGTATTCATAGTCGCAGTACAGCTACATCAGACACTATCCTTGGAGACTACGAGTATCCTGAGCAATCAAGGGGTATAAGCGCTATTGCTTTACACAACGCACAATCTACTCCAGCGGAAGAACTGCCAGAAGGAGCAACAGAGCAAGCCTCACGAGAAGCAGCGAGAGACAGCATAACAAACCCAAGCAGCACAGAAAACACAGATAGCACAGGAAGTACAAGCAGCACAGAAAATATAAATAACGCAGGAAATACAAGCAGCACAGAAAACACGCCTCAAACGGCGGAGTCAAAATTAGCAGAAACTCCAGAGGATGCAAACATTTCTGAGAAGGCAGCAAAGGGTATAAAAGCGGTAGCAAATATTCTTGTAGAAGGGGAAGATCGACTTCAGGATGCGCTCGATGCTACTCAAAATGGTACTGAGAGAATCGCCAATTCTCTACATGTATTGGAACAAGGAATGAAGAAGGTTGGAAACATAAAACAAATTGGAGCTATGATTGCAAACGACCTCGAGAAAACTAAAGACAAATTTAAAAATGTAGTCAAAGACACAATTAAAAACACCAAAATATTCAGAAAAACAAAAGAACTAGCTCAAGACCTCATAGCGGAACCAATTAAAGCTTTTCATAAGGAAACAAAGGCTGAGGCAAGGCGACGGAACCAAGCCTCACCAAGTAACCCCAACCCCCTTCCAGAAAATGTAGCTCCTGCCACAAGTGGAGTTGCTTGGTTACGGAAAAACCAATTAAGTATACTTCTTACAAGCACCGTGTCTGCGTTGTCTTTTGCTATCGCAATCTTTGGCTGACGTATCCGAAGCAATTATGTAGGGCGACTACTCCAATCATCAAACGAGATGATATCTCTGAGAGAAGATGGTGCATGCGGTAAAACAACAGTGACAATATTGGATGCAAATAATTTCATATTTTAAAAAATTTATCATTACCCTCCCAATCATTTTGTTTTTTCTGACTTGCAACATAAAAGCAATAGAAAATAAATGGATCCACGCCTTTCATTGCTTTATACCTGCGAACCCATTTGCAGGATTGGAGAAAACTAGTCAGAGTCTTACGACTTTATAACTCTTACTAACTACTATCTAGAAAATGCTAGCGTTATCACTTTCCTTTTTGATCACATCTGTCAGAGCGCTCCAACCCTACATGATTGAAAAAGCTCCACATTTACACTCTTGCGCTGCAAGCAAAAAATTCAAATTATTTGACAATAGATGGAACACTCTACAAGAGAAATTTTATACGTCCCAAATAGTTTGACTCTGAGAGTTTTAGCAACTCGAAATGCTTTTGCTTAATTTTACCATGCTAAAAAGAGGAAGAAAATACATATATCCTTTGTTTCAAATGGTACCCCGCTGTAGTATTTTACTTATATGATAAAGTTCGTCAAAAGCTATTATTCTTTATTTATTAACTATTATGGTACGAGAAATATTCTTGAGATAATGCTCTGATAGGAATGATAACTTTGGGTTTTAGGTTACGGACAAAAAGTCAGTATAGGAAAAAAAATCTAATTTCAGCAGTAATCCTATGCCGAATGCAAAGGCGTTGAGAATGAAGAAAGAAAGTTTGGCAAATATATGTCTGAATTTAAAACGTAATATTTTAATGAATATTTTTATCTGTTAGCAGAGAATGTAATTTATAGCACATTTGGAAGCATTGTAGATACTCGAGTCTTCTTCACCCTGCACTAAGCAACCTATGATTTAAAGGAAATGAGACGAATGCATGCAGATGATTTTCTATGCCTCACCAAAAAATCTTGTTTACTACAGTGATGAAACAAGTAGTGAAAACAGTAAAAGCTAAGGCTTACAAAATATAAACGCTATGTCGTAATCTAGCTCTTTTCCATCGCTCTAGCAGCGGTGCTACAACTGTTCATGGGATTTGCATCTTGAAAATACTTTCTTGCATTAATTTCCTTTGCGTAGTAAGAATGAAAGCAAAAAGTTACTGTTGGGTAGTCTCAGGTATCCTTGTATTTCAGTTTCATCAATCCAACCAAAGAAATTCCGATTATTAAAACACGAAGTTTATCGGTTGAACGTTGTAGAATAATTTGTCCATGTGTAATGAATATTGCTCAAGTCAAGTTATCTTCTAATCAAAAAAAGGCGAAGCTTCTCATGTCGAACGAGATTTTACTATTGCACATGTTAAAAGATTTTGTCATTCAGTCTAAACGAGGTATTGCAGAAACTATTAGAATAAGCTCTCTGGCTTTTAAGTAGGTCGGGAACAAAGTCAAAAGTGAATACATTCAAAGTAGGTGAAAAGCTTTGAATGCAGCTTTCAAAAGTGTGCCATTTTTAGACAAAAAAATAAAAAAACACTTAGGATAAAAAATACTATTCAATTATGATTTAACAAGAATTGGTTACACTACTACCTTCATTTTTGCACTTCCCGATTACGTCTCCGCAATGTTGTTGCAAGTAATCAGAGTATTCTTTACATTCATAAAATTGGTAGGCTATTCGATTCAAGTTGATTCGAGTAGAATGAAAATTACCCAGAGTTAGAAAATATATAGTGTATGAATGAGTAGACACACAATGACAATAATTCTTCTAAGATGCACTAATTGATATATTAATGTATAGAAATATCGCCATTTAATAACCCGTAGACTATACCACTTTCACAAAATGTTCACTAGTTTTATGAAAAGCTCAAATTTGTACATATTCTTATCCAAAATCCATTCTTTTGTTTTTGTTGAGTTATCCTATTTAATTCGCGTAAGACCTTTATCACCCAGGAAGTTGACATAACTTGTTCTATATGGGATATGGCACAACGTTCTCGCTACCGAAAACTATCTTGATTCCCTGAATTACAAGAAACCTCAACTGACAGGCTGATCGTAAACGAGGCACATACTCGAATCAGATTTAAACTTTTATCGATAATATGCAAGTGGGGAAGATGTGCAATACGCATTTTATGATAAAAACTTGCAAAGGCACAAGTATTTTAAAGCTATCGAATTTTTTCAAAAAGTTTAAGACTTGTTTATAGTTGATTTAAGAAAGAACAAATCTTTTTGCAAATGCCTAGCAGAGTAAACTGCTGATGATAGGGACTGAATCATGCATCACGTTACGTCAGTAAAAAGCGACTGTTTTTTGTATATCAACTCGTTAAAGTGTAGAAAGGCGGTTCCAAAACAGCCTTTTCTCTTATTAATGTGGTTAGTTGAAAAGTATATTTTAAATATTTGGTTACTCAACATAAGTGAATCTTCGGATAATTTTCCAAATGTTATAAGGAATAGAAAAACGTGTAGATGCCACTTTAAATAAAATTCAAATTCTTAAAAATTGTCTCTTACAGAAGTAACTATTCGAGAAGTTTGACATACAATTTATAAGCATGGAAAAGCAACAAATCTAGAGTTTAATTTTCAACTCTGTTACACAGTTCAACGCATTAGTTGCAGCTTTCGATACTGCAGGGTTTGAATCATTGGTATGAACAGATAGGAATCCTATAGCTGCTGCAATTAATTTGGATGTGTTTCTGTAAGCTTGGGGAAGAGCTGAAAACATTTTGCATATAGTATTACATGCGGCTACACGGACATCGTCGTCTGCGTCATCGAGTCTTTTGAAGAGTTCTGGAGACAGGTCATCCAGAATACAGGTGAGTTCAAAATTGCTGAAGTTCTTCTAATGTAAGCATAACAGATGGTTTTAAAAAAGAATTTGTAGCATGTGTTAAAGCGCATGAAAAGTATACAAAGAATGGCATTTTTAAACAATACAACTTGCAAGCTTTCCTTTCAGCTGAGATCTCACCAACCATTTGTTTGCACCCTAGGAGGGCTGAAGCAGCACAGCATGCCATTTTTCTGTTTCTTGGAGTCCAATCATCGCTTATCGCTCCCTTAATTAAAGCAACAACGTTGAGGCACATGTGACAAGAATCAGAGGCTGAATTAAAATTCGTTCCAACTAGCAAACCAGTTGCATCCATTACTGTTTGTTTTGACAAAGCATTTAGAAGACTTTCGAGACAAAGAAAGGCTGCTTCTCGAACTGTAGCATTCGCTTCACCAGGTCGCCATGTACAGTTCGGCAAAATAATTTCTGACAAGATCCGTTGTACGTTTGAACTGTACTTTTCATGTGTAAGAAAACGTGATGCACGAGTGAATAAGATGAAATCTAATGTTATCTGCATGCGAATACAGCAAGCATCGCCATATCAAAAATTATTTTTCTTTCAGTAGTACTCTCTTTCCTTACCAAATCATCTGGGAAAAGTCTTTGTTTACGCACAAATCAAAAGTAATGCTAAGTATTTCAAGCCTCTCCATTGCGGATGCCCGCTCAGCATCTGCTTTATTGCTTAATATTGAAAGTAGTTTTTGAGCATGCTCTTCTATGATAGATGGTTTAACTTTACGAAGACTCATTTTCAAGCTGTATCTGAATTCTTCAGGAGTCCAAAGACTCTCAGAAGTGCTATTTTCAAACAGAAAGAGGAGATATTCTGTAAAGAGATCTTCTACATTTGTGCTGATGTTTGTTGATAATTTCTCTACCTTGCAAAAAATATAAACAGTACATACAGAAATTGCGATGCAGGAACCGGTTAGGCATACAAAAATCTGTGTAAGATATGATAAAGCAATGAATATTGTAATTGTAATATTTCAGCTGACCACACAAAATACTTGATCTTTGTTCGTAGGTTCAGAGTGAAAACTCAGCTGTAGCAAAATAGCCAGCAATGTTATTCCTTCACTCTTACACTGCTGTTTAAAAGTTTCGATCAGACAATTTAACAGACAAAGCAACATTTTATTAAAATATTCTGCTTCTGCAAAAACTGTTTGTACAAGAAACTCCACTACTCTCACACACAACCAAACTTCTGCTTTCGTTGGATTATGGGCTTCATGCCGAGACACCGGCAATTCTTTTCGTAGAAGAGGTGACGTTTGCATCAGTGTGAAGTTCTGTTCATTGAGTGTCTTTTGGTTCCCATAAAAGATAATTGTAAAGGCAACGAAAATTGCTTTTTGCTTTTCTTGAGATAATACAATTGCCTGTTGCGACTCCGTCATCTTCATGTCAGGTTTTAGAGTTAGGCATGTCTTAGTTTCGTTATAGCTGGCTGAAAATGCATCGAACCCAAGAGCAATATAGAAAACGTTGAACATAAAATAAAGAAACTCATGGTCACGTACAATCCAGGAAATTGTTGCTAGTTACTCTATGCTTTGCCCTACCCTTTGACTTCATATTGAAGAAGGCTTCGACTTGATTAAAAAGACCCAAATGAGTGGCAAATAGCGTCAAACATTTTTCGGTGGTTGACGACAATCCTATAAGCTGTAGACATTCGCTCATGTAATTTTTCGAGAGGTAATGTTCGATAGGTTTTTGAAGAGACCAAGAGTTGTTAGGGCTGTGATAGTCGAATTCAGTTATACTTTCCTCGGTTAGTTTATCGTACTCATTGCATGAAAGACAAAAGTCGAGATAACAATTAGATGCTGCTAAAACATCATAAAATCGAAGCAAAATTTTATCCAAATGGCGTTGTAAATCCGGTTGGAGAAGCAACAATGCGGCAAGCACTTTGCATGCAATGGCGCAGCTCTTCATTTGCCGCAGTCGTATTTTGTCCAACACCTCAAAATAAGAGAATAAAGTTTACGCTATGTTTCTTTATTGTAGCAATGCTATCTCATTAATTTATAAACTGAAAAAGTGGCATAGAGTCAACATGTTACTTGAAGAGATTGCAGGTCCGGAGAAGCAGCATTTAATGTGTAATATGTAGTTTTACCTGCACTATAAGATCTTCTAAAAACATTGGAAGACATAGCAACGTACAGCCATCAGCAAACTGCAAACTAGAATCTGAATTACAAGAACAAATACGAAAAACATTTTTTCAACCCTTAACCAAAAATATGAATATTAATTTGTAGCTGGATGAAATGTAATGGCTTAGTATAATCACTTCTTCAGCAGCACAGTCACATTTCCAAATCAAAAAAGTGAGCTTGAAAATCAAGGAACCTACCGGTTTTACCCAAAATTAACAGATGCTATTTGCATTATATTTAAAAAGTGAATGCATCTACTAAAAAAACAATAAGTCCTGAAGTGAAAATTATTCTCAGCTGCAACAACTCTTTACCGCTGACCTTGGATACTATTTCTCGCAAAGTACCACGCAGTGAAAGTCTGCAAACAAATTTCGAGCAATGGGAGTGATATAAGTCAAAAACATATATTTTATCTTGACAAGAGTTATTTATTTGCACATTACATAAGTACAAAAATTTAATAAGCGTTAGTGGTATGCAGTGAAGAAGCAAATGCATTATTTTCATTGCGGAAATGACCTGTAGCGATTCAGTAGCTATGTTTTGAACTTCAACATCCGCATCTATGAGCCCAGTCAGAGCAACGTAGAGAAGTTGCACTTGGCAGTTCCAACAAAACGCGTTGTTTTCATTTTTTAATAGTGCTGTTACAGTTAAACATAGTTGCTTTCTGTAACGCAAGCAACTTTTAAAAGTAAATATTTTAGATTCGCGCAAAATACCCCCATGCACTTGACGAAGAAAAAGGGGAAAGTTCTATATATCATCACAAACGAAAGGGATTCCAAGATTCAATAGCTCGAAATACAGGAAGGCAACAATTAAAACACATTTTTAAAAATTAAAAATTTGATTTATTGTTTCCTTCACTCTGCAAGTCCAAACCATTCAATGAAAAGAAAAACTGGCAGTTGCGGCAGCTGTTTTTTAATTGATTTTACCAGTTATGATGAGTATAGTTAGTATTCCTCGTTTTTTCTCAACATGAGAAAAATATTATATGAAAAGTTGGAATTGCAAGCAAAGTAGATAAAACCACTACCTTGAAACTTGAAGTATACCTGCAAGCTACCGTGTTATCTTCGCAGAGATTTGTCAATACCTCAGACGTCTTATGAGAGCAATTAGCAGCTTTGAAGATATATTGGAATGGCAGGTACAGCGTTTGTAATGCTAGCTAACAACAATAATAACATAACATGTAATAAAGCACTTTTTTATTATTTTAACAAATCCTTTCTGTATAGGTCTAGAGGTTTGACAACGCACGGTAGCTAAATAATATTTTGCAGGAACTTTTACTAATTAATGCCCACTTCTCTGATTCTCCAATGCCGATGCGTAGCATTCCTGAGTAATCCAACAATACTCTGGCAGAGAACCTGAGTAGACGAAAATTTACATTAATGTCTCAAATTTTTCTCAACGAAGACTCCTATTTTCAACATTTTTATCCTTCAAAAAAATATATAGTTGGGTGTAAAAATATTCAAAAAATTAAGGTGTATATACTAAGTATTGTAATAAGAAATGATTTGATCCTGGCAATATAATTCAAATTTAGTTCAACAACATATACGAAAACATACCTCATTGGTCATGCTGTAACCAAAGAGAGGCAAAGTTTGTTTTATCACTATAGTAGCTTTTTTCAAAATTTCAGGACAAGAGTCTTCCAAACAGTTGATTGAAAGTCTTGTGAGTTCTACGAAATAGTTTCTGTAGCATGCGCATTCGTTAGAGTGAAGGTAAAAATTCCCCTATAAAAATGGAATGAACTAAAACGATATTATATATAAATTCACAACGATTGCATTTAATTATATTTAATAATATGATAGCTCCAGTAATTGATGAGCTTATCAATCATGAAAATCAATTGCTTCGGCCCATATAAATATACAGCAAATTCAATGTCGGTAAAAATTTGTGCGTGCACACTCACCGTCATGTAACGCCGCAGCAAATAGACAACAAATTCTAGTAGCATCTGCAGCAGCTCCTCGCTACCGCCTATTGTTAATCGGTTTTTCAATGAATTAGTGATAGTTTTTAAAATGTTACCAGCTACGCTATGTGAAACAGAAGCGTCAGTTGACAATATTTTTAAGGTTAAGGGAGCAACGAAAATTTCTTTGTCACTAAGGAAGTTCGCTCCAATTTGAAGTAAATTCAGGGCCAATTCGGTACATACCTCAATCTTCTCTTCATTTATCAGATGTAATAACGGAACAAATACTACAGAAAAGAAGCTATGCTTTGCATCCTCCAATGAGATATGACTTTTTAATATTGTATCATGAGCGCTAGCGCATATTGGAAAGGTTAATTCAAAAGATGCTAACTCAACAGGACTAGCATCTTCTCTTACACTCATTCCATCTTCCGAACCTTGAAATCTTTTCGTTAGCTGCATGCTTCCAGATTCTTGCTCAATAATTATTCTCTTCTTATCATCATTAACGTACATATCAACGTGATTGTGGCGTTGCGTGGATGCATGCACTTGTATCGATTGAAATAGACAAACTAGCCTCCTCAAAGCAACTTGTCTCATACGCTTGATATCAATTTTTAATCTTTTTGAATTTATTGCACATTCTTCGTAAAAATTTGCCTGCTTGCTAACACTACTTTCCATATATTGGAATTTCTCACAATTACAGTATTCTTGTTCCATTCTGTAACGATAGAAAAAGTGCTGCATTTTCAGATCCGCATACGTCTGCCACTCATTTTCTTGATCTTGAAGACTGTGTGTTAAAAAACTTTACAACTAGAGAAGCAAAATAAAAAAGACAAATCATTACAAAGAGTCTTAATTTTTGAAAATGTTTAAGTGACATTAGGCAGCAAAAAATAGAAATAACTAAAAATGTTTTATCCGCATTGTTTTGGTACCGATCTTTTTTTGTTTTTCAAAAGGTATTCAAATGATAGTCTAAAAGCTTTCAGTCGCCAAATATGGGTATGATAAGCGTATTTTTCTAAAATGTGAAAAAGGTTAAAGAAAGTGTCTAAATGGGCTATAATATGACAAGCAGTGGCTGTTCCTACGAAGACTAAAAATATGTGATTGATGTTTAGGGTTGAGATAAAAAACGAAAACGACTGAATTTTTTATTCTCATAAGAAATAATTGAAACTGCTTCAACTTTATAAAGTTCAAAAAAATTTACTCTACTGCAAGAGTAATATATGAAAAGGATGAGCACTTAATAAAAGTTAGACTGTTGCTTAGATTTAGTCGTTGCGGAATATTTAATTATGATTATATGTAGGGGTGAAGTGTTGCTGTGAACCGCTTCTCTACAAAGGTACTATAACAAAAAGTTTAAATATGTTCAATCTTAATCTTTCATGTAAATAATGTCCTTGTTTCTTTGATGGTAGGGTTCTGTAATTTAAATGGTAGCATTAATAATTGCAGTCTATTGCTTGCAAAATTAATGATGAAGAACCAGTCTTTTTATCTTCACAAGTTATCCAGGTATACCTACGCAGCATGTAACATGGGGGATTCTCACAGCACTAGACGTACTTTATGTTTTTATTATTGTGTTAAATTACGTTTCCTATAATCCTATTTATTTATAAGTAATTTTATGAACTAGCTTTACATTTTTATGTTTTAATGTTTCTCCTCTAATTCCCCTATTCACTACCATACAATGTATTTATTATCACATTGTGAAATGTATAAATATTAAGTTATGGATACAATGATCTCACACAGATATTCATTCGTGACGCGCGGCAATAATAGCATTAATAAAAGCAACACATGTTCTTCCCTAACACCCCTAGTCCACCAGCACAACTCACCCAGCACTTGTGGGGAAAACAAAGAGGGATAAAACTGTTCTAAACAAAACATGTTTTCTTTTAAAATTCTTTTCGTAGCAAGTAGAAAGTTGAGAGAGATATTTTAACTTATGTTTACGCAATCCTCCTTTTCTTTTTTATCACCAGGGTCTTTTCTCCTATTACAATAGTTATTCGCAAGTTTCTTATAGATATGTAACTCCTGAGTTAAACATATATACAGAATTCGTATTAATTAATTAGTTCACATATTCACAAAAAGAGCAAGATTTCGTCAGTCGAAAACGGGTTAGCGATTAGCAAAAACGTGACGATTAATTATAGCACAAATCTACGCCTTACACAGCAGGTCTAAAGTAAGCCAGCATAGAGCTTGAGAATGGTCAAAGTTGACTTAAGCATCAGAATAAAAGCTGAATGATTAATTGTGGTTGTCGAATCGCGTACGAAAAGTAAAAGTTTATGAACGCTTTTATATCTAGAATCACACGCCACGCTTGTTCATGGCATGTTCAGTTACTGAGAAATGCAATGCATCATTCGTGGTTGCATCACTCGCTTTTCTCGTAATTTTTATTTATTAATTTGATTTCAAGGAACTATATAAAACGACCTGAGCAGAAAATATTGACAACTCGAATTTCCAAAGATAAATATGCCAGTGGTTGTAAATTTGTTACAGATATTTTTCTTCTAATTTGATGTTTTTTGACAAGAGTGGGCGGGAAACTGAATATTTCAAGGAACATAATTAATTTATGTAAATGCATTTTTTAGTTTCTGAGTCAGATTTTTTGTTTGAGTTGCAAGGATATGTTATAAAAGAAGAGCGAGAGCGAAGATTTTTGATGCAAAAGTACATGGTAGTTTTCATCACTGTTTAAAGTGCCTGAGAGTATGATGTTTTGATTGGAACTGTTTGATACATTGACCCACGTTCTGCTAGTTGTTATAGTGTCAACTTTGGTTAATGACTCTCTATAACAAAGTAAGATATGTAAATATAGACATCTGTTCACTTATTTAATGATAACAAGATCATTGGAGCTGTTTCAAAGTTAATCGTATGTTATTTAGTCCGTTAATCACAGAATCATAAAAGAACTTTAAGAAAAGGGTCCCTCGTACTCTCATTCGTCTACATACAAAGAGAAGAATAAAATTACGGGAAAGTATAAGTTGAAACTTAAAAAAAACTACATAAAAAAAGTAATAAAGCAATTATTCGCAGTCTTCTCAACAACTCGCAGTTACGTGTATTTATAAAGTAGGCTTGCAAAGTTTCAAGGATTGTCCTAGTAAGATTCGATGCTTTGAATCTCATCGCATGTTCTCTACGCAGTGACAATGCGCGCGCCAAGAGAAATATTATACAATTTAAAAATGGTGCAAATTAATTTTGGCGCTGTTAAATTGCATTATACTTGTTACAGAACCCATACACACAAAATTAAAAAATAATTTAGATTCAATTTTTCTTCTATTAAGCTTTGAACATTTTGATTTCAAGTGATTCCATTTGGGATATGGGTATATTGCCAGCACCTAAATTCAATTGCTTGAGTATATCTCTTTTTGGTAATTACCTTTTAGATGCAACTATTTTTCTTAAACTAAATTTGTTGGGTTTCCTGTAGGGGGAATCATAGCCAACAGCGATGATATTAAATCACTTATTAGCGCAACACGGCATTAATTGTAATAATTACGATGCCTGCTTTCTCTGATTGAGTACACTTAACTGAATGCAACTTTCAGAAGGGAAAGTTTCGATTAATTTTTTATTAATTCTTGGAATTAATTTTTCTTAGGCCTTACCTTGTATCTATCTGAATTATATTTTTTTCGTGTATGTAGTCGATGGAATGAACGAGAGGCCATTTTTCGTGTTCTTTATGGCTCTGTGATTATAAAAGCAATGCGTAGTAGGTTCTAACCTTCCTTTAGGTTGTTTAGCTAATCTTGTTTCCTTAACTGATCTAATAAGGAATTACATCATTTTCTCGCATATCTAAAGAAAAAATCAACACAACAACGACTGGTAGAAAGTGAATTAACCCATCCGCCTCAATCCTCATACAAATAATCAAGTTCAAATCAATGATGGTTTGAAAGCATTCGGTGATATATTCAAGCCTGCAATAAACTATGATGCTGTTGCTCTGAAGTCAATATTGAGGTTTCGCGTCGATGAATTCATGGAATTTATTATTTTCTATTAGAGAGATATAAGGTATTGCTTTGGTACAAAGAGAAATAAACTGTTTATATCTGCAAAAAATAAGTCATAGCACAACAATATTGCACTAAGTTTACATACAGCAGGTTTTAGGCTGCAAGCCAAAAAAACTTCTTTTAGCATTCTAATAAAATAAAGTTTTTTAAAGATATTAATCTCAAATGAAAAAGCAAATTAGATTCAATTTATTTTATTTAAATAGGATGGGAAACAAGCATACTATATGCTTGTTTCCAATTCTAATATGAGGATGACATTTTGAATAGGCTATGCCCTATACTATGAATATGAATTATCCTTAATTTTGTACAAATTCAAGTAAGAGATTAGTGAAATCCTTCTATGAGGTACGAGTATTTACTTTTGTTTAAAACAAGAACGAACTGCCCTTATGTCCTAATATTTTTAATATGCGCAAGCGTACTTTTCATGTGGCAACTCAATGACAGGAGTACAATTTTTTACCCATATTTCCACACTGATTTGGAAGATTCAATGCTTGGGATTCTATCCATTGACCAGCTTAAATTTGAAGCAAATAATGCAAACGTAATTTTGTTTGTGTGCGTGTGTATTTTTCTAGATGCTATGTGGGGACAACAAATTGCATTTTTGTGGAAAAGCAAAATTACATTAAACAAATTTATGCACTAACTACTTGCAGCCAATTTCTTTCATTTTTTAACAAAATTTTGTGTATACATTGTGATGTGCCCCGACGCCTAGCGTCAGCGACCTATGAATACCGAACGGGGAAAGCAGAACAGACTTAAAAAGCACAACCAAGTTGAGAGGAAAGAATTAATCTTTTGATTATTATTAATTATTGAAGATTATTTATTGATTATCGATTATTGATTATTGCGATCAATTATTCAGCTTATACGATTTATTCGATTTCTACTTTCGACATTGTGTGTGAGTTTTTCAAGTGCGGTTGGCTTTCACGATTAGAGAACGTAGGCGGAGCTCCTAATATTTATTCAATCTTTTTTGCAAAGTAATTCGTACTTGTGTAATATAACCTTTCGTCAAACATTCGCTCGAGGGCGACTTAATCGTGTTTCAACTTACCAAGTCTGGGGCATAACACATTGTATGGCGTGCGTGTGCCACATCCTTTTATGTTGACACGCAATAATTGCAAATCTAACAGATCAATTCTATTCAGCAGCATTCGTATTGGCTATGCAACGTAGCGCAATATTTATATGCTGTTATGCGATCTTCATAGTTTTCACTAAAGTAAACTCATCTTTCTTGGTTGTTCCTTATCGTTCTAAATAGTTCCACCCGTATAATCTCCTTGCAGTTTTTTGCATCTTCGCACTGCAGAATGCTTTAACGCTAGCATTTTTAAATATTATATGCATGCCATTCCACGTGCTCTCCCTGTTCCATTTCCACTGTATCACTCTAGTTTGCACTTTTCCATTCTACTGTTTTTTTCACTACCTTATAACTATTTGTCGAATAGAGTTCTTATGCTACAAATGGATGTCTCAACTTAATAAGTTCACAATCACCGCAAGTTAGCATTTTTACGTTGATCATTAATGTACTTTACTTTAAGGGCAGCACGCAGTGAAACCGCATAAGTTGTGAAACACATGCAATTATAGTTAATTAGAGTTGCTGGTTCATTGAAACATTACAAAAAGTGGTACTTGCATTACCTAGCGTTAGCGTTCTAATTTGAAAATAACAAGCTCATTATTATTTTCGTCGTATAGAGAGAAAATGAAGGTTTCGTTTTTCGAGAACTTACATGGTATACCGACAAGGATGCCACGGAACACCCTTTTCCGTTTAGAAGAAGGCTTGCAAAAAGTGTCACTGTGCATGACCAGGTAGCTACGTGCTTGGATTGAGCCTTTTTCTGCATGAAGTCGGCTTTGCTTCTACCTTACACTTTGCTTTTTACTTCTCTCAAAACTTTACTTTTACTGACTTGTTTTGCACGATATACTTATGCTTACATCGTGAGTCACTTTACTTAAACATACGTTCGCAGTACTTTACTTTTCTCCAAACTTTACTCCTACTGCTCGGCACCCTCGAAAGTTTTGGGCACTATTTTCTCCAATATTCCTATAGCTTCAATGCTGAATGTCTCACTTAACATAAAACATTAGAAAACACATTTAGTGAATATTTCCTTTTGCCCTAGCGTTAATTAGTTTTCATTCTATGAAGTCGTAGTCTCTCAGTACTTAGTATTTAGCACGTTATATCTGTGCAAGATACGTAACCGAAATTTTGCTGCGTAGTTTTTTCTCACTACTCGGAAGGAGCTGAATTAATTGCAATATTTTTAGAATATTAAATGAAACTAAACCAAT
This sequence comes from Cardiosporidium cionae, assembly GCA_015476325.1. Taxonomy (NCBI): domain Eukaryota; phylum Apicomplexa; class Aconoidasida; order Nephromycida; genus Cardiosporidium; species Cardiosporidium cionae. The sequence continues at coordinate 29,207 of JADAQX010000246.1, read as the reverse complement.
CTCTAATAGTAATTAGTATTGGAGTGCATAAGTGATGCACTCAGACATAACCACTGAACCTCCTCAAACTATTGCAAATTATAAGGAAGTTTATCAATCGTCCCCGTTTGATAAAAACACTCGTATTCCCAAGTGCTATTCTGGTTTTCCAAGTACGTAAATGTAGTTTTCAATTGTGGCATACGATAGATTAATGTGCTGAATCTACACAACATGGAGCATTACAACCTTGCAATTATGTTATAACTCAAATTAAAATAACATGCTTGACTGTCTTCGAATAAATTCATTCTTGTAACAAAATCCTTCTCTTAGCCATTCAAGTTATTTAACTTGCATAATCGGCCCACCATGTGCATAAAAAATCCCTGCTGTTCAGTCAACAAACATTTCTCACAAAATTCACAAATTTATTTCACTTTTTTCTCCCGCATGAAAAAAGGTTACTGAGCTATGTGAAGCAAACTATGAATTTTTAGTATTTTCTAAGCGAAGCGTGCGTAACACGGATCTTCTATATTCTTTGCGTTATTGTACACGTATAGCGTGTTTGAAAGGAATTACGTTTATAACCTAAAAAAAAGAAACTATAAAACAAGCGTAATTTTAAGTATAGAGAAATATACAGTTTTAATTTGTTGTTTTGTATGTTGACTTATTATTTTTATAAATGTACTACTACGCAATTTTATTGTAATTAATAACAAAAATTCATTACCCTCTACTTGTGCAAATTCTGTTTAATAGAATACGAGAGGGTCACAAATATAATTTAAAAATGGATTAACTAGCTGTTCTAATTCCTCTAAACCTAATAAATGCCTATTTCTACAAAAATATTTTTAAAGGCTTACTGAGTTGCAAAATATCTGATTGATACTCTTATTATATTCAATGGAATGGTAATAGAAGCATGCAATAAGATGACTTAGAGCAAAAACACATTTAGAAACGGAAATTTACGTATACCAGTTTAAAAAGTCGATGCGAATACATCATCGCCTTACACATGTGATCTGTCAAAATAACAGGGACAAACTCTTCCGTGCTAGTCTTACGTATACTTTAGATGGGCGGGGGAACAACGCTAAGTACTTAGGCGCGGGAACTATTCCTATTTACCCTAAAGAATCCAACTTGAAAGTTAGCTTCTCGTATGAACTACTTACTTATTTATTAGATGAGGGAGTAATGCTTGCGTGTGCGTACATTTCCTACTTTCGCTCTTATACCACGAATTCCAATACTCCAAACGTTGAGGCAAATTCATGTACTTCCGTAAACTTTAATTGCAGCAACACCATTAACAAACATAGCTTTCCTAAAATCTCATGACACGTGTAGAAACATCTTCATATAAAGATATGTAAGCCCAATTTCATAAAAGAAGAAGAATTATTGCTCTATTTTTCTCATTGTTAACTAATATCCTTGTTGCGATATTGTGGGGTGATCCGTTGCGAAGGGCACATGAATGACTTTGCAATGTCATTTGTAGGCGCGCAACATCTTTAACTAATAGCTAATAGCTAACTTGCATTTAGGTTGTTCTACATTCATGAAAAACTACTTCAATGACAGCTTATCCCATACACGAAAATAAAAACCTAAACACTAGTGCCTATTCTCCAGAACTACAAAAACATTCTAACAACGCGCAGAGAATAATACGTAAACACATAGGGATTTGCCCGGCTGACAAACCAACATGTCCGCCAATCTATAAGTTGCTTAAGCAAGGGTGAATAACTCTTGTTTTTGTACAGTAAAAACATGGATTTAAACGTTTGAAATGTGGTTTGATCTTAATGATGCAACAAACCAAAATTATCACAACAAAAATGTGCATCCATTAAGTTTTTTGATATAATAAACTATTTAAAAGTGTCTCGACTTTAAACATGCTATGTTTATGTACTTTTATAAATTAGTCTACTTTTGAAATAATGACGGCATTCGAATTCCTCTCACTTCATCACGTGTAGGCGTTCCACCGCTACGTGGTTCCGTTTCTGATAACCGAAAAACCAATGCAAATTCAATATTTACGCTAAGATTACTAATGAATTTTACGCGTGGTTTTTCCGAGAGCACCTCCAAAAGTTTAAGCTTTGGAGGTTAAAGTGATGCAGCACAATACTTTGTAGAGCTCCTGCCTCATGCTACCGTTATTTTGTGCAGGTTTCTACCATGCGTTCCATATGCAATATTTTGCCTCGTTTTCGTTTGATTTGCCACTTCGTGTGCTTTCTTTCGAAAATTTTGTCCATCAACTGCATGCACAATATATATAATGCCCCTGCTGTGGGCATTGCGGTGCTGTACCCTTCGTTTGCTGATAAACAATCTATTCCTCTTAGCATTTGTTTTTCAGCATGAACTAGTTTGCTCAGTCCGTAACGCTCAATATCCTCAGTATGCGGAATTGTCGATAACGTCTTTACCGTGGACCACAGTATTATCAAACCAGCGTGCAGGTATCGTGAGAAACCTCTGCACGTCTGATTCATTGTGCTTTCTTCCGGTTGGGAGAATTGCTAGCCAAACAATAAATAGAGAGTTTCTACGATGTCGTTGTCGTGCTGTTGCAACTGCGTGGGAACACTCCAAAGCTGCCAAAAATGTCTATCATCTCTTGGTTTCAAAGAAGCTTAAGCCCCAACGGAATGATAGGAAAAATTTTACACCACCTTCTACAACTACGGAAGAGATCTCATTGCCATCGCTTTTGGAACAATTTCGGATGACTCTGCCTGAAACTGATCTACAGTTGCTATACAGGGAAAAACACTCAACTCTTACTAGCCTCCCACCTACTTATGTTGCTGTTTTTTACTGCACTTCGTGGAATGATCATTGCAAAGCCTTACTTAGAGCCATCGAAGTAACACAGCTACCTCCTCCAGCCTTAACTCCTTATGTACTTGTGTTGCAGTTAACAAACTCGATTGTAATTGCGAGAGCAAGAAATAGCCGACGTCGTCAACTGCGAATGGTAAACAATCTACGGCAACTTCGACAGCATGAAATCATGTTAAAATTAATGATCGATCAAGGACTTTCCTACAAAAAGGGAATTCCTTCAATTTCTTTTCATAGTCATAGTATAGCTCCTACTGACGACGATAACAATCCCTCTTCCAGTTGGAATTCTATTGGATCAATAAAAGGAATTGATGTGAGCGCTTTGCAAGCTGAAGGTATTGATCTTAATTTAGCTCCCATTTTGGATTACACACCACCTGTTTTGTCGGATTATATGGTCAAACTATCTCTAAATGCAGTTAATGCTTACAAGGATATTTTAAATTCATATCCGAAAGCTTCTGATTATGAAATTATTAAAATATAATAAGGAAAGAGCGATACAAATTTTTGTTATTATTTTTGTAACTGAAATTTTTACTTTTTTCTGATTTATATTAATTTATGAAACTTAGAAATGATTGAAATGTTGAGAAAACTCATACTAATTATTTTTTCTGAATTGGGAAAAAGGGGCGCACTGACATGCTGTACGAAAAATAGTTTCGTTAAAATTTCATCATTGATGCACGAAGAAATAACGCCCGTCTTAGATGGATACCGAATAGTCTTATCATTTCTTATCATTTTACGAAAGTAGAATATCCACCCTCTAATAAATTCGTTGCAAAGTCCTCCGCTTTCCGATTTATCATTGGACTATGTGTAGAATTCTTTGCCTATGAAAACTGACCCTTTATTGCTTTAACACTAAAGAAATGCTCTTTTTGCAAAATTGTTGATTGATCAGCTTTTTAGTTATAAGTATATTTCTATTCTTTTCTTCACGTAATGATTGCACTAGATTCATAGCGTGAAGTGATACAAGAAGACAATGTTGTTACACTTACATGCGGTGTTTTCCAATTTTTCTGCATACACACATGCTTAATTACATTACAATATATGCACTTGATGTCGAAGTAATTGTAGCATTATGGGTTTATTTTACTAAAACACTCTAACAAGCCATCAACTTTATCATGCACAAGTATAGAGTCACGCATGAATTTAAACAGCAAGAGATTTTTCGTTTCTTTCTGTGCTCCTTCAAAGAGTGGATTTTTCTTGTATGTTATGTTGTTGTGGCGCAAGTGCAGTACTTATAAATGCAATCAATAAAAAATCAATACATGGATTCATATTTGTTTCCGCATTCGATATTTATATCGATAATAAAAAATAATTTGAAGAATTGCAATAAGCCACCATTATTGACCCGCACTTCAAAGATTTTTGTAGAACAATTGCTTCCATAACTTTGTAGAGTCACCACTTTAACATGAAAAGCATGAATTTGTTGTATCAACTTATAAATGCTTTAATTTATAGAAAGATTAAAGTATATCTTATTCTAGCAATATTAATAACATTAAAGTTAAAAAACAGTCTGGGATTGCTACACATTTTTATGTACTAAATGCACTAAAGCAAATTAAAATCAATAGAAAGCTCCGTAAAGGAAGATAATCCAATGACAATACAAATGGATTACTTAAATGCAACAGCGTAACAAAAGCTAACTTTTGCCTCATTTGGGTCATTGCATGAGTCGATTACTCTTTCATCGTGTAGGAACGTATTGAATCAATGCCTAAAGTTGTTTGTTTGCCTACATGAAACTTATATACATCGAAATAAAGCCTGTTGATAGAAGCAACAAATGTATTCCTATTTGGAATCTTTAAAAGATTTTAAATATATTCTTTGATGCTATAATTGCTAATCTTTGAACAATGCATTTATTTCGTTTTTTATGGTTAAGATCAGGTTGAAACAGCGAAGAGCATTAAACAATTTTCATTGTTGATACGCATATTGCATTTATAAAAACGTGTAATCCCGTCATAAGACATGATTAGCACCAAAATTTGTGTCTGCGTTGAAAACTAGTTGTGTTAGAAAAACGTGTCTACTAACATTTTCTTTTATTTAAACAAAGGGCTAGGACATTGTTAATCCTATTAACGTAACCAAAGCACGTTTCATTTAGGGACACTGCAAAAGGTTTTGAATGTGTTTATCGAGGAAATAACAAAACCACTTTTTATAACATGAAAAGCGTATTTCTAGATTTTGACAAAAACTTTGTCATCATTACTAGTAACAGCTGCACTTGAAAACAATAGACTGCGCAAAACATAAATATATACTTATTGGCAGTTGTTTTGTCTGTACCATTAACCGTATTACTATCGTATCAAAGACAATCAGTAGCTTTGCACCTCAACAGTAATATTTGAATATGTACTTGATAAAACAATGAATTATATGAGTAGATTATAAATTCGTTTATTCCCTGAAATGAGATCCTCATTGTTGAACGAACTAAATATGTAAAATTTAAAGCAAACTAATTATAGTGAATAACATAACAATACTATCAACAATACGTCTATTTGAACCAAATTTATAATTTTTTTAAGACAGCAATATGATGAAAGCAGTAAAATAAAGAATTCAATTCTATATCTTGTATAGTAACACGTCCTCTATACATAACTTGAATTGCTACTTTTCTTACATAAAGTGAAGAAAATTATATTTAGAACACCTCGTATTAAAAAGTAAAAAATGCTACTATAAAATAAACCATCAAACCACGTAAAATATTGACTATATCGTGAACCAAAACGAAATGAATGAAATCAAAAATCAAAATCAATTTTGCAAATAAAACTATAAATATAAAATAAAAAAGACACTACCGAAACCATAATAATAAAACACAATATTTTCCTAAAATAGCAAATCTAGTGTATTGAATGAATGAAATAAAAAAGAAATTATAAAAGCATACATCATTTCACTAACACTATTTACAAGAGCAGCTGTTTCATAAAATAAATTACCTCTATTCCAGTCATAACTTATACAAATGGCTCAATATATAACTATTTTACAAATATTAATGCGTTGCTTTTTTACTAGCAGTAATGTGGTTTTTTATCAATTCTTAGCAAAATAAACAATGCAAAACACATAATAAAACGTTACGTAATGATGAAGCAAAAAAACATTAAATAATATTGCTTTACTTAAATACATAACAACTGCATAAAAAGAACTTGTTGCAAATTTTGCAAGCATTAGCATTTCTTCAGCTTATTCTTACAATAAAACCAAACAAGAACTACTAAGCAGCACAAGCCACAGTTGGTAGAGCATAAAAGCTTTGTCTCAACAATAAAAACTTCTGAATTTCAACATGTCCCCTTAATTCAGCTATATGTAAAGGAGTTCTGCCATCTTTACCCACAATATTGATATTAGCACCTTCTCCTATCAAATACTTCACAACTTCTACATTTCCATAAAATGCACCTTCATGTAAGGGAGTCTGGCCAGCTTCATCCACAATATTGATATTAGCACCGCTGCCTATCAAATACTCCACAACTGCAATAATTCCTTTACCCGCAGCTCTATGTAATGGAGTTTTCCCAGAGTCATTCACAGCGTTGATATTAGCACCGCTGCCTATTAAATACTTCACAACTTCTACATTTCCATAAACTGCAGCGTAATGTAAGAGAGTCTGGCCAGCTTTATCCATGGCATTGATATTAGCACCTTCTCCTATCAAATACTTCACAACTTCTACATTTCCATAAACTACATCTTCATGTAAGGGAATCTGGTCAGCTTCATCCATAGCGTTAATATTAGCACCTTCTCCTATCAAATACTTCACAACTTCTATATTTCTTCTATAGAAAGCATCACGTAAAAGGCTTCTACCGATTTCATCTACAGTATTAATTTCAGCATCTTTTTCTATCAAATACTTAACAATTTCTATATCTTGATAGAGTATAGCTTCATGTAAAGGAGAATGGCCAGCTCCATTCACAGTATTGAGATTAGCACCTTCTTCTATCAAATATTTCATAATTCTTGTATTTCCTTCACATACAGCTTTATGCAAAGGAGTTCTGCCATCTTTATCCATAAGATTTATATCAACACCTTTCTCTAAAAAAATCTTCGTAATTTCTATATTTCCGCTATACGCAACACAATGTAAAACCGTTTCTTCATCGTAATTTAAACAATCGACATTAGCACCTTCTTCTATCAAATACTTCACAACTGCTGTACTTCCATCACATGCCGCTCCATGTAAAGGAGTTCTGCCTTCGTCGTCCACAGCATTGATATTAGCACCTTCTTCTATCAAATACTCCACAATTAGTATTTCTCCACCGAAAGCAGCATGATGTAAAGCAGTGCTACCAGATTTATCCACAGTGTTCATACTAGCACCGTTGTCTATCAAATATCCCGCAAACGATATACTTCCATTAATTGCAGCTTCATGTAAAGGAGTTCTGCCCTCTTTGTCTACAGCATTGACATTAGCACCGTTGTCTATCAAATATTTCACAATTTCTATATCCTCATTGTGTGCAGCTTCATGTAAAGGAGTTTTGCCCTCTTCGTCCACAGCATTGACATTAGCACCGTTGTCTATCAAATATTTCACAACTTCTATATCCTCATCGTGAGCAGCTTCATGTAAAGGAGTTTTCCCAGAGTTATCCATAGTTTGGTTACTAGGATCTCTTTCTATCTAATACTCCACACCTTCAATATTTCAGTACAACGCAGAATTATGTAAAGCGGTGTTGCTATAATTTTTCACAGCCATAATGTTCGAATTTATTTTTAATTTCCTTCACACATTCACAGCATCTCCCGTAGCAGCAGTAACTTATAATTTCCTTCTTTCACAAGAATGCTGTTTCCATCATATACAAAACTGTCTTTAACCATAAAAAGTTACTCTGCAATTGTTCCCACAATATCGCTTTGTGACGTAAACTATGCTATTTACTTTATTCAGTCCCCAACTATAAAATTTCCTCCTTTTTATGCTTTTGCTATTGCAGTATTACATTGTCGATTCCCGCACTCTAGGTTATATATATATCATTACTACTTGCCAACATTTCAAATATACTTCATCCACTCTCTCGTAGATATATAAACAAGTACATACTTGCTATTTACGGCAAACATTTTCACACGTTTCACTAAATGTATGAAGTTCCCTTGAAATTTGGAACTGGAATAATTTTTGTTGTAATTTTTTTAATAATTTTTTGTATTATCAAGCTTACGTGATATTTTGGTAGGTCTTGTTTATGTATATGTGGATAAACAAAATTTTTAATGCCTTAAATTGTACGATGAAACTACAATGGCCACCTTTGCTAATCTTTTAGGAAGTTCAAGTCTGATGATAGAATAAAAAAACATATTCAGAATAACGGAAACAAGCTACACACTTGACTGCAATTTTCATTAACCCTTTCTTCAGCATAAGTTCAAACTGTTATTCTTATTGTGGAAGTAAACGATTAACAAAACCAAAACGCAGACACATCAATAGGGTTGATATCGAGACAAGCCACAATGAATTGCTAATTAAAACGGAATCTAGTCTTTTTTCATAAATGACAAATATAAATCAATATAAGCCAACGTAACTTAACTAGAAAATAAGTTTCTATTTCTTTTTAAGCGGTGACAAATAAGCAGTGAGAAATAGACAAAGATAAAACAAGTTAATAATTGCCCGATTTAAGAAATTAACTTGTCGAATAAAAAAATAATACGTAAGCAGGATAAGTTCTACCGTCACAAGAATACTAACTCAGCATGATTGCAGAAGTGGCTTGCAAAGACAAAACTGCTTTAATGCAAAAAGAATAAGTTTGCATGATTATAGCATTCAAATATAATACTTGGACCAAATGAAAAGGAATACTCAAAATCAAACATGTTACAGAAAGCAACAGAAGGAAAGCAAATCATCAAATACCAGCTGCTTGAAGAAGCAAACGACGAAAGTCGAGAAGTGGTCGAGTAAATTGGATATTGACTATGTCTGTGGTAACCTCCAGAAAAAGATTCTTTTAAATCGTTTGGAAACTCGTCATACGATCATAACTGCATTTCATGCAAAAAGAATTGCTTTTAATAAGTTGTAGTTATCCTCCATTCTTCCGTGAATTTTGTTATATGAAGAAACAGTGAGTGCTATTCGAGAAGCGGTGCTATTCCGGCGGATTTTCTCAAATGCATTCATTCATACTCGGACATCGTCACATTCGCTTCTGCGAAATGTAGTTCCTATTCGGTGCTAAGTGGGGCGAAGGGAAGTACGGCTAACAACCAAATAAGAACCCCGCAGCTGATTGTAGGGACCATCTCGGTGGCCATTGCGACAATTCATTGGGACGTCTTGTCGGGTATGATTATTGTCTATAATGGATTTGTTCTTCTCACACTGGAGCATTCTGGGCAGTTTCGGTCGGTTTGCAAAACATTAACATTTGATGAAAAATGATCAAAATTTGTTAGCGGCTTGAATTAAAATCGCGTTCAGGTTCGCTTTCTGGCCACCTAGTGCTTGCAACGTATACGACTAGGTAGCTTGCTGGAAAGAAAGGAATTTAATTAAGAATGAATTAGATTGCAGTTGTAACAAGGCGTCTAAAGCGAGCCGATTGATTTCCTAATCTCAACTTTCATGGCACGATGAAGATTTTAAGTAGCAGTAGCGTTATGTTTGTTTAGTAGTTGAAGAGGGAGATTGAAACTTCACAATAAAATGAGCGATGCAGTTAAGGCTGCACTTGAATGCATGCAGGTACTGCTTGCACCGTAAGAAGTCTCCCAGTAAGAGTGAAACAAATAAATGTAAAGGAAGACGGGAAGAGAATAATTACAAATTTTTATTCTGGTTTTCTTTTGTTGTGTTTTGGTTTATTTGTATTATTTGTTTCCGCTGTTTTTCTTTCCCTTTCCACCTCCTTTCCCGCTGATGAGTTGCATAGGTAGAATGTTACGAGTCTTTCCTTAGTGTAATTTTAGAATGATAGAAGTGGTTTTAGGTCTTGCGTTATTTTCTTCTCAATGACATATTTTTCCTTCTTTGTAATGTGTGAGATCATGAAGTTTTACGTAAGTCGAGATTCTGACCTTCGCCCCCGTAGAAGATATAGAGTGAGAGTGCTTTAGTAATAGCGCCACGCGTGAATGATAGCGAGTAGATGTGTAAACTGTAGTGGAGGTGCAATACCTTCATAGTATGTATATATTACGATATTACGTAAGAGATATGAATAATGCATGCAGTAGTGACAGACTAGTTCATAAGTTGGTCAAATCCTGCGTCACGAGTTATGTATATAAAATTAAGTTAGATCTCTCGAGAGGCAAAATTATTGTGTTTTTAGATTAGTTATTCCTCTCTCTATTTCAAGAGTGTTTTAAAAGTAGGAGCATTTTTGACCTCAATGGAGCTACAGCAAAGTCGTATAATATACATGTTCTCAAAATGAAAACTCAGTAAAAATGTTAAGAATTAATGTGTAGCCAGAGTCGAAGTAAAATACGACTGGCAAACGCCTACAGAAAGATTGTAAGAATTACAGCAATAGTGTTAGCATGACATATTCTGATGAATTGAATTTAGCAAATGCATTAAATAGTCTCGCTGGCATATCTCTGCCTAGTATGTTGATCAAAGCCAATGGAAGTGATGTGTTCTCTCGGTGTCTGAATGGTTTGTAATAAATGTAGCAGGAGTTAGCTAGGAGTAAACCTAATGTGAGAGTGCATAAAACTTGTTCCATCGCCTTGCTTTGTACTTTCATTTGATTTCAATGTTTTATTATAACGCAGCTTTTACACCAAAGCGCTACGCTTAATTTGTAGTCAATGGTTTTAATTTTTCCAAAATCTTGCCACCCGACGCATGATGCTAATACTGTTTGATTTTTTGAAGGTGTTTGGCCGAACTCATTGGTAAATTTCTTACTTTAGAGATGGAGGTCGGAATAAACAAAGATGGCAGAACTTTCTAAATTTTAACACCCTGCTTCATAAAAGATTTTACTATGGGCTGCACAGGCTAATCATTGTTATGCACGACTGAAAGTAGTTTTTAGTCTTGAATAGGGCAAAATCAATTCAATAAACAGGTAGCACGATATGTATAGTTTGAAAAATAAAACTCAAAATTTACTGAAACCGCATAAGCTAGTCCCGCGTAAAACATTTGTTACCAATAACTGCCTCTTGTAAAAAAGGGAGCAGTTTCAAAGCTCATCTGCATTCACTCTCAATTCAAGGTAATGTAAAAACATAAAATTTTAGTGTAGGTAATAAATCGCTTAAAAGTAAACCATTCAGTACATACTGTGACTGAATAGAAAAAAATTGCGCTTTACAGAATTCCTCGTATTTCGCTTGTAATGCTATTTTTTTTAGGTAGATGATTATACAACACTAGCTCAATCACATACAAATTTTACTTTTAATATACTGAAGATATTAAATTTTGCTTTGATCTTGTCAACAAAATAGCAGGCAAAAATGTAATTCATTAAAAAGCACTTACTTTAATATATTACTAGATATGGATCTAAAAGATAAGAATTAACTACATATAAAAAGAATAAGAGCGCAAAAAATAAAAATTTATAGAGCCTTCTATAACGTAATCACCTCTTGCACATAAGATTTAATAAGAAATCAACCATTGTGAACTTCTCTACTGGAACACTACTCATGTCTGTCCAAAATGTATATTTTCCTTTGTAAAAAAGTGCAAAAAATTCCAGTTCCGTCATACATACTTCGCATTATCTTTAAAAAGAAGCATTTATTCCACATTCAAATTTCTCAATGTAAAATACAGGGTTCCATTTTTTCAATTTTTACCAGCAAGGTCATGAACCAAAATAAATTGCTTTGCAATATTTACTGCATAGTAATTTACAACATATTAAACTATTTCTTAAATGAAAATTTCATTGAATTTATATTGCACTTACTGACTACAAAATTAAGTTGCGTTCTATAATCTAAATAGGCTAAAGAATTGAACTCATATCTCAGCGTATCCCGATACATCCTTTACTAAAGTAGTTACAGAAATAGTAGTGAGTAAACACTTCAAATGCAACAAGTATAGAAAATAATTCACATATAGGCAATTTGCATCCTTTTTTTGTGAAATTGGCTCTCTTAAAAAGATGTAACCTTTACTGATTTGATAATTTGCTTAGGGATCTGCATGCAACGCAAGTTATTTCCTCTCTAATCGCAGTTTTCGGATCAAGGCGATTCACCTGGTGAATGCAAAAATATGAAATCCATTTAAATCAAGGCATAAATACTCAATTTGACATGTAGCTACAATTTCTTACTAGGCAAGTTTAGTGTTATTTAAATAATACGTAAGCTTCTGTAATCAAAATTATAGCAAAATTAGTTGCTAAGCTAAGGCAACGCAAATTTTTGAGCCTGCAAAGATTTCTTGTCATCAACAAATCAAACACATGCATAATTCTAAAAGATTACCATCAAACGATTCTGGAAAACTTATTCCTGAGATACACTTTAACCCCGCCGTATCACTGACAGAAATTTCTGGGGCAGAAATCGAATAAATAATAGGACCCCGTGGTCCTTCTTCAATTGTTCGTCTAATAGAAATGGGTAGTTCTAAACGATTGTCATTTTGAAATTTAAAATTTGAGAGAGTTGATGCATCTGCGCTCTCATTTAAAGAATCATATGTACCTGAAAAGTTTCACATCAAACTAAAGTCAATAAGTTTTTATTGCAGAGCTCTAAGATAAACTAGCTTTTGTTTGTTAGGAGAAAGAAGTATGGTGAAACACGAATAGATTCTTGTCAACCATTTTAAGCTAAAAATGTTTTTGAGAATAAGCTTAGCATAAGAACCGCTTGTTAAAAAGGATGTTATGATTCAAGGAAATAGAAAATAGCAGGAACTAAAGATAAAATAAATAAGATTCGTTGCCATGTAATTGTACACAAATTTCATTTTGTTTTTGTTTAATAAGTATAATGAACCAAATATGTAATGTGGCAAAAGAAACAGAAAAAAACAAATTTGCCAGATATTTCAAATGTACTATTTATTACAAAAATAGCTCACCGTTACGCCCAGAATAGATTTCAGTTGTGATTGATTCTATCCTACTTTTTCTCAGTTTTGACCAACTTCGGGTTCTAAATTAAAAGAAAGTACAATCCAAAGGTCATATCCTAAATCATGCGAAAACTTCAATATAAAGAAAATTAAGTATAATACTAAAGCTGTTGATGTAAAGCACTTGTTTAAAAACAAGTTTTTGTTAATCGTAAATATAGTTATTTCATGGTCATTGGAAATAAATTTTCTATAGAAACTCGTATTTGTTAAAATCCATTTGATTTTTCTGGGTACCGCTACAAATTTAAAACTAGTTTGATGTCCAAGTTGAGTTTGACCTTCTCAAATTTTGGAAAATTCTTGCCATGCGCGTAAGAACTCTGTTGTGACTGGATAATAGCTTCGTATTTGTTTTAATTGTTCCTAAATCTTCGTACTTCACATCTTCAGGCTGATTAATTACATTTGTTGTGCCTTTTTCCATCTGGGGTTCCATACTTTTTTCCCAATTTGTTAGCTGCACATACGGAAATTCATCCGCCTTAGCCTTGGCATGTTGAGGTGACCAATGCTTGATACAACTCTTCGGAAAAAAGGGATATGATAAAGGAGACATTTTTCCTTCTGGTACCTGTAGCTCTTCATTTGGATTAAAGGTGACTGATTTTTTCCGATTCCCATCGTTGAAGGTTGACGTTAAAAGAGACGTGTCCTCTGAGTCTATTAAAATACCGGAATCAAAATGAAGATTCTCCATTTCATTGAGTGTTTTTTGCGCAATTCACAGATAATGTATTTAAAAATAAATGTATCTTAGTGAAAAGAGGTTTTAACACTCTAGCCCTGTTCTCGATATGGAATTAACTTGGTGACATGGTAACGGTTAGTGCATGCTCAAAGTAAAATAAAAAGACTGTTGAGTAGTGTATGCTTAGCATAATTTGTGTAGTTTCAAGATAAAATCCAGTTCTCTGTAGCGGCAGCAGCAAAAGAAATTAGCCACAAAATATAAGATTCAAGAAAAAAATAAAAAATGAGCAAAAACACAATTTTCTTTTAATTTTGGCACTTCTTTTAGTATTTGTGCTTTGCGTTATCAAGTTTCCTAGTTTCATACATGGACTAGGAAAATTCACACATTGGGAAGAAAAATAAGCTGAGGAGGATGAAAGGAATTGCTTTTTGCGCAAAAACATTTGCTGCACATGACTCCTCAGGATGATCCTACGAAAAGAAAAAACTTTATTTTGTAGTACATTAGTGTATATGCTTGATAAGAGTCTACTCCAATATTGACAAAAAATCGATGCATCACAAGTAAATCAAATTGTGCCACACAAATTTTAAAGCAATAAATCTTTTATCTTTGTTACGTAAGAAAATATTGACAGCCTCTGCACAATCTTTTTGAACAAGGAAATTTGTAATTCCTGATTTCTCGATTGCTTTGGAGTATTAGAACAATAAAAACAAGTTTGTTTCATTTTGCCGATGTAAAGCAAATGCACAGTTGCAAATTACTGCACACACTTGATAAGTTTAAGAACAAATAAAGATTGCAGAGACATCCGTACAGCATTTCGCCGACACTAAAACTGCACACATCCCATCAAGGAATGTGCAAAACTACTCATGTAGACGGCTGTCAACTTCTTATATTGTCTGATGTTGTTGTATGTACCTGCAATATGAATGGTGAGTGAAATAATGTGTAAAATTTGCGGCCAGGTAACTTTTATTGTGATTTCAACCACTCATTTTGCAAACATAGAATAAAAATTCAAGTATAGCATAGGTGCCGACCTATTTCAAGTGGCACCAAAATCCAGCGAAGAGACAAAACTTTTCGTTAAATTAATTACGGGAAACTGCAGATATAAATAAAATCATCACTCAACTTTCAGCAGTAGAATCAAAACTTTTTGAATGTAGTTAGTATTTTACGCTTACTACAAAATAAAGATGTGATCTTTCCAATTTATCAGAAAGCTTGTTGCGCTTCTGTAAACGCAGCATTAGATTATCAAGTTCCATTTTCCTTTTTCTTTTATCTCTATATGGAATACAATCAAAGATATACTAGTTTCGCTCTATTTGCATTACTGTGCAGCCGTTTTTGCACACATGCTGTTACGATACGCAAAACATAAGTACATATCCAGCCCAATGGGGTTATAGTTGCATTTAGTTTTCAGGATAGCAGAAAAACGGGAGAGGAAACAGTTTTCAGCTTAATTTTCACATTTTGCTGAGATGAAACGCTTTTATACCCTTAGAAGCATCACGCCATGTAGCAATGTAACTTTTTTTAAAGCCTAATATTGCTAACGAGTAGGTGGTTGGATATAGTCACTGCTTTAGACAATGAACTGTGATGTTCAATATCCTTATTTACATTTAATTTTCACGAGCCTTAATGTCACTAATTGGTTTTTACATGCATATTTATCATACCAATAACATAAATATTGTACTATCAAAACCCCAATTTGATTAGGTTTGTGTATAGCGAGAGATCAAGCAAGCTTACTCTGCGGTGACTCTTTATATTGTGTAGGTAATAGGTAGAATAGTAAAACAATTTTTTTACGAATGATTCTCTATATGTACTTTTATTCTCTTCAACTAAGGAGAGTAAAGTTAATTATTTTTTTAAGTACTCAAATACCTCTAGTGCTTACATACCGCAACAAGAATTTAATCTATAGCCTGTTTACATCGAGCAATATTGATCGACAAAGTGTGATTAGATTCTAAACAATTTCTAATAGTATGGACCACGTCTACAAGTAGAAATCGGTAGCAAAGCCTTTTTTAACAATAAATTTTAATTTATGAAAGTAGTCGAGTATCGAAAATATTTTTCAATGTTTCAAATATCGCAGTGGCTTTGTTTTCGGGTATCTCCTCTTTGCATTGAATTCGTTTGATAAAACGTGGAAGCGCAAAATTATAGCAATAAACTTTGTGTTGCTTACAAAAAATCAAGTATCAGTCCACTCTTAATTCAAGTGAGAATTCTATTTTTAGTCTAGTACATCAAAGTTCTTCTTATACACAGAAAGTGTTCCATTTTCTACAATTCATAAAAAGCACTACAGAAGATTTAACAATATAGAACAAATAATTCTACATGATTATTATATCTCCTATTTAAATTGTACATGGCCTTAATACTACGCTAAGAAAAAAATTCATGCAATTTTATCCCTATGAGTTTGCGATAATTGCTACACTAAAAATCAAATGATTATGTATTCGATGCATTGCATTATCGCCACATGAGTTTGTTTTTTTGTATTAGTCTAGTAAGGGTGATATGTTTTTCTAAAATTGGACTTAGTTTAGTCACTGCAAGTTACCTTCTATCAAGCATTTCAAAGGTTGTGAAAATGTTTGTGATCTATTGGACTACAAGGCATTTCTTTTTACTTTTCCTTCAATTTCAAATGATTTTCACAATGTTAACCAATACAAAGAAATAATAATAAAAGAATGCAAGTAACAAAAATATACTCAAAGCACAAATTTTTGCATATATAGCATCTTTGGCCTGTGATTCCTTTTTTCTTTAAATATCGAAACGAGCTGTTTGATGGAATACGTACAAATGAGTACAGAGAAACCAAATATTAGTGAAATTCAAGTATAGCAAATTCAAGTCGTAAATGGCAACTTTAATTGTGGAATTAACGTAGCGTAGATTGAAATAGGAGCAAGTTGTTACCATGTATAAGCATTTTTTTAAGTAGTAGGAAATTAAGTGCAAACCACCTGGAAATACATGAGAATACCAACAACATCCATGTAGCGACAATTGTATTACCGGTATTTTATTTCTGGGCGCGTTTGGAATCTTTTATTTTTTTGTATACTCAACGTGTACACTTTTTCTATGTATTGAGCAGTATTGAAGAGTGAGTACTTTTCTTTAAAATTTGTTTGTTAGAATTAAGTTTTTGGCACCCAAAACTCTATACCTCATTCGTTACATCACCTGTCCTGCTTTGCTCTAAATACATCAATCAAACGGAAACCGAAAAGAAAAACTCATTCTTACGCAAAGCAAGCGGGTAATTGCTGTGTAAAACTTAGGCACGTTACTACTTTATAGTAGTACCTGAAAGGAGACTTGATAAATGTCTACGCACGCTGAGTGCAATTTTTTGAAAACTACAAGACACAAATATCCTCAACAGCGCCCTTATTACCAATTGCTTGCTTGTGGAATCTCTTTAGTTTAGAGAAATTCATTGCACAGCATAAATCGTATAGTAAAATAAAAAAAGTAATTCATATATAGGGGTGCTTGTTGTTTTAAAAAGTCGTTACATTTCCGATTCTTGATTTAGCGCTATTTTCAAAGTAAATAACATCTCCCCTTGCACGTAATTTATCACGAATAACTTCGTCTACAAAGAAGACTTCGCTATCCTGGAATTTTCTTTTCACCTGTAAATAATAGCAGGAAAATGTCAGCTGAATTATTAAAAACACCGCAAATTGCAAGGAAAAGCATTTCGCTCACCGAATCTTTGACTGTTTTAGCTGTGAAAGAATCAAAGAATTCGAGAAGTATCCAGGTTTTGTCTATGTCTAACGTTTTCTGCTGTGTTATTCGCCGAATATTTACACCCATGGCACCACAATCTTGTAGAAAAGCGCTAATTAATTCATGGCATAGTTGGATTTTATTATGCATTGACCCCTAGTAAAAAATTCATGTGTTAAATATCGCGTTATTATCCAGTTGTAGCCGAAAAGAATGAGATGGTCAATTTTACTTTTGTTTTATTGCACTTTTACAGCGATTTTAATTCTTTCAACTTCTTACCAAAACGTTGCTTTTTAAATCATAAAATACGAGGTCTTTTTCCGTTTCGTAGTTGTTTCCATTTTTCCATAAAAAATGCCCTGCCAGTTTTTGTAGCAACGTGACTGCATTTGAGTTGAAGGTGGAGTTTTCTCGAATGTCAAAACTTTGTTTTTGTAGTATAAGAAATATAACGTCAAGAGAAATATCGTTTGAATCTTCACCGCCTTGATGTAAGTATTCTCCTAAACTGGAGAAAACATTAAATGTGTCCAAACACCAGTCAACTTCTTTAACAAATTTTATCCATTTCTCGGACGCTCTAATCTCACTGGCTCGTAAATCTTTGTTAGGGGAGTACAATAACTTAAACGCCTCTAACAGCCTCGATATTTTCTGATTTTTTCCTGTGGTTTTACGACCAGAGTTACACAACAATTTCACTCGATTAACTTCAACTACTTTAGCATCAAATCGGTTTTGTGGCCAATGATACGATTGTCCACCAATGCTTCTAATTGGAAAACAATTCAATGGGGCCTGAGGATTAGAAGTTTGTTCCTTTCTTTTAGTTAAAATATTCCTTTCCCTTTCATTCCCTAAGAAAGCACTTTATACACCAGAATTACTACTTTACAAAGTAGACGTAGGCTTCTTTAATACACACGAGAAGTGAATACGTAAATTAATTTTCCATATACTTTAAATGCTAAATAGAAGCTTCACCTATTGTCATAAGTGAATTTCCAACTTTTAAAGTTGGAAAAATGGCGTTATTTTTTAGTCCTTGTAAAATAAAATTATGCTTCACTTCTTTGCTAAGCAATTTACTGTAAAGTTAACAATAGACATAATAGCCTTAAACTAAACAAAATATGCCATAAATACTTTATTGGCTGCAATTATCTGGAGTAACACACCCATTAAAATTTTTAGAATCCAGGGTATTGGCATCATTTTTAATAAGAGCAGCACCTGACCCTTTGCCTTGAAGTTTGAATAAATTCTTTTCCATCGAATTATCTACTACTTTCAAATTCTCCTTGCATCCTAATGTATAGTTACTTGAAAATGCATGGTTTTCACTTTTAATAGGTTCATTAAAATTGTGAGCATATTCCTGAAATGCCTCATTACCATTGCTTTCATGGGAACAATTGGATAGTTTTTCTCCAGAAACTTCTTCCTCGCTTGAATAATTTTCATATTTTCTAATGAAACACTCAAGCATTTACGTCATTTTATATACATATTAAGGTTAAAACTAAAATGAAATGTGGCTATTATCTGTAACTTGCAAGAAAAATGCTAATAAAAAGAGTGCAGTTTTAATTTGAGCAACATCTTGAACATACTGTAGCATAGGCAATTTTTCCCAAGAGGAAATTTGATAATAGTTTTTTGTTTGCTTCGCAAATTCCATCACTTGTATACTCAATTTTGACGATGGATCAAATAAATTTAACCGAAGGAGTGCTTCAGTATTGCTAATTCAACAAATAAAAACGACATTTTTCCGCCTTGTATTAGAACGATCTTGACAAAATTACAAAGTTATAATAGAATAACACATAACTTTATGCATGTTCTTACACAATAATGTTTTCTCGAACCAATACTAGGAATTCATAAAATCCTATACAAAGTGTTTTTTCCTGTCCACTGAAAAATCGGAACTTTTTTGCAAGAAACTCTTCACATTCTAATAAAGACTTTGGAGACGGGTACTTTGTATGGCCAGAGTGCTCTGATATTACATAATAAAATAAATTTTCTTACTGATAAGACACAAACACATGTGGAACAACTTGGGAAATCAATTAAAATCTAGAATTAATAGTCTGACTTTCGATATCTCCAATCATTTCTAAGTACTGGAAATCGTTCATTTGATTACTTCCGCAGGAGTAAAAATCAAAAATCAGCTGCAATCTTGCAATGCCTGAATTCGTTTCTACTTTTAAGGGAAGTCTATTATCCAAAAGTGCCATTAATTGAACAAACTGCAAACCATGAAAACTATTCCAAATATTCATAACTTTTTTATTAATCATATAAGACTTAACGTAGTTTTTGCTACAATTTTTACGTCAAACCTCTTGCATGTTTAAGCTGTTTTTTCCTGTAAATAGCTTGCATATTTTTTCAACATCGTTTAAACTTGGTTCTCCACATAAGCCACAAATTTCTGTGAGAGAATCACTTGATAAACAATTTGAAAACTTGGAATTTTTAAGGGTAAAATTTAAGAAAACACTTTCCAAAAAATCAATATCCGAATGAAAGTATCCGATTGAATTCCAAAAGTTGTAGATTCCGGTAGCAATTACATCTTTCACCAATTTTACTGCATTCGAAGTAGATTCAATATGACTTTGAATGTTCGATAGGTTGCTGGCAGCCTCGGATGCCAGGCTTGTTGCAGCAGGATTTTTCAAATAAATTTCTCCTTCTCCGTTCATTGCGTACAAAGTGTTCTTTGTATATAAAATTTTATAAAAGTAGTAACAGAAAACTATCAGTAAATTAAAACCAACTCTTAGACAAGAGCACCGGAGTCATGGAAACAAAATCAAAATATCATATTTTAGCTACAACTTCAAGCAACATATGACAAAATAGTTATTTGAAAGCAGATTAAAATATCATCTTTTTCATGAGGTATTCGACCAAACTACTTTATCTATTTCATGTTTAATTTTGTTTTACAATGTTTCAAAACATTACATCTGGAGTGAGACACCTCAGCAAGCGATGTTATTTGTGATTGAACAGTAATCGACTTGCTATATTAACACCAAAATTTCATGTAAAGGTCACTCAATAAGATGAGAGAAGAAATTGAATGGATAAATTGCAGAAAAATAACGAATGTGGAACTAAACTACGTGTGGAAAAACATGAAAAATAGAATTTGCGGGGAAATTGTGACAGCGTATGAGTTATGGAGACAAATGATCCTCGGGGCGCAACTAGCATAGAATTCCATCGTGTCTAACACTACTCACCAAAGTAAGGTGTATATAATTAACACAGAGATCGTTTGTCAACAATTCTAGAGCTGTCACCCAAACGCTTCTAACGTATTTAAAAAAGTTGATGTGACCATGTACATACCCACACTCCTCAACCTTTTGCTGCTATTGATGCAGAGGATACGAGCTGCCAAACTTGAGTTGTCCACTCAAAAAAATTTCATCTAACATCCCATTCAAAAAAATTAAATTCAAAGTGCCTCATAAAATGGCTATCTCATAGATTTCGCTTTAGTCCAGGTACTTGCTCAATTGCCAAGGTGACTTTCGTTTAGAGTTTTCCTCAAATTGACAATGGCTGTCAAACTCTGCTGATAGTGTATTTACATTTTGAGCTACGGAAAGAGCTGCTACAAAATTAAAAATGTAATTGATAGCAAAATTATCACAAACAGGATTGCTTGTTTTATTGTTTGAAGGCCTCTTTTCATTTTGGACATCAAATTTTTTGGTCAAAATTTGGGATTTGTATGACATATTCAGTAACAAGCTACCATGTAGAATGATTTTAAATCATGGTCGCTCAGAAAAATTGTATATTCGCAGCATCTGCTACTTTCCTATATTCTTGTTTTGAGGCTAGCATCAAAAGCTTGTTTGCATTTTTACTTTTCTACACTTTAGAAATATTATTTTAAACCGCATCAAAGTCGGAAGATTTTTGAAGACAACTTTGAATTATCGCGGTGGTTCAATAAGAGTAATTTTTTTGCTTTTCAACATTTCTCTTCACTCTTGCACGTTATAAATAAATTTTAATCACCGTATGTTGCATTTATTTTAACCAGAAACTATACAGTCATTTTCCACTTGTATTCCATTTCTATTATAAAAAACTATCGCTTCATTTCTCCATAATCAAAACTGCAGTAAAGCGAAGTAGGTACCACATTAGTTATTGGGATTGCATAAAGTTTTACATGTTGTAAGTATGTGGGATATTAGTACAGTTACATTATGTGCATATCAGTCACACTGGATTATACAAGTTGGTAATAGAATGAGCAGTGGAACAATGTTTCTGTTATAACAGTAAGAGATCACTACGAGTTTAATTAAAATGTTTTAAGAAAATGGCAACTAAATTGCTTTCAAAGATTGTGATGAATGCAACGTGTCTTTTTCATGCTTTCCGTATGTTTTAGTGCGTTGTCAATGTTCGCCTAATTTGCCGAGCGTTAGTATTGGCATTCTTGATACGTATGGCTAAAACTGATTTTTAGTAAGAGGCTAACAAAACTGGTTAGAAAAGTATGAACACTTTTAATTTTTTAATTGTTGCTAAGCCATTGTTACTAATTAATTATGCTCTCTTACTGCAAGAACAATAACTTTAATTTTTAAGTCAATTAAAATATAGAGGGTACCATATTGGTTATTCGTGTATTCTAAACTATAATCGCCGTTTTATTAACCAGCGTAGGTGTGCTCTAGGCTTATCTCTCCATTTCGTTTCAACAGACTGTAAATTTCACACGTACTCTGTTTTATATAGACTAGAAAAAAAGAAATGCAAGCGCTACTTTTAAATACAAGAATCAACAACTCTTCTCCAAACTTGCGTAAAAGCATGTTTTCTTCCGGAACTTTTAAATATTAATACACACTGAATGGATTAAAACAGAGAAACTACACGTTCAAATTTAATTAGGTTCCAAGGTGCAAACAATTTTAATGCTGTAACTTCTTATTTCGTCATCTGTTGTCTGCATGAATATCAGTTGATAATTTTGTTTCAAGCATTGCATAATTATCGTAGTCTTTCTAAAAAGTTGCCTTTATTCAATTTTTTTTTCACTTCTTACAGTTTCGGTATATATAGTTATGTGTTTTTAAAATTAATTTATCATAATGTACATCACTATGCGTAAACGTATATTTGAATATATGACATTACTCAAATGTGTTAAATGAACTATCCCAAAATTAAATAAGTTACGAATGCGTTGGCATACAGATGAAAACGAGTGGTAACACAACCTCGAAGTGAAAATATGAGCCTTCATAGCATGCATCATTGCAACGACAACAACTTGAAGGGACTTAGAACCATATGCTACTTACCACTCCTTTAAGACACAAGAAGCAAAAGAGGGAAGAATAAGAGAATACATCAGACTTTAAAGTTGACTAGATTTGAATAAAGAAAAATAAGAAAGAAATATAGAAGGCATCCAGGAGTGATGATATCCATAAGGTATAATATTTAATTTAATAGACTATCTTATAGGTTAAAAGAAATTAAATTTCTACAACTATATCAACGTCATCTAATTATTTGTTTATTTAAATTACCAAGGTATTTATTTGAAAAAAAAAACAAGTCAGAGACAATATTTTATCAGCAGCGGATCTCAAATGGAAAAATTTACTGAGTTTTCAAAAGAACGGAGAATTCAAAAAAAATTTGATAAGATCGTATCTGCTAGAAAAATTGTAGCAGAAGGATTGAGCGATAAGAAACGAAAAAGCAAACTTGATAGCATCAACAGGCTGAAAGCAAATTGAATTCGCCAAAAAAGCAATATACAGTTCACAATTTCCAAAGAAATTGCTGGCTTTATAATATTCCACTCGAAAGAAAAGTGTGATATTATTCGACTAAACAAAAATATAAACTAATCTTTACTTGGGCATCTAATACATTAGTCCACACATATAAGCTAAAAACTTGCCTGTAGTTTTACTTTGAGAAAGACTTTTTGCAAAATTCGGCAAAAATAGAGTAAACAATTAGTCTAAGCTAAACTTTTCAGCATTTATTACTTATGCGTAAATCAGCATAGGCTGCTCTGCCAAACGTTTCAATTGACCTATCCAATTCCAAAAAAATTGAAACCATGCAAATTTCCATTCACAATTCCGCATGTCTACAAACTTAAAGCCTCGTATTTAGGTGAGACATTGTTTAATAACTTTTAGACCAGTCTGTGATCGCCATAATTTATCCAAATAAAATATGTGACAAGAAAATTATTCCAGGTAAACAAATTATCTAAAACATCTCTCACCTACTACACATACGTAACATGTGGTATAGAAGAGTTCCACAGAAGATGCCAATCTTTTTAAGTCTAAAAAGTATTATTTACGACTTGTAGTACTGAACGGAAAGACAAGTCAGTAGAAATTTCAAGAACTCCGCGCATACTCTCCAGGATTACACTGCTTGCGAACCAAAGAAGATGGTCAGCTCGGCAATATTTCAGCTCATCCTTTTCAATAAATTCTACATATATGATTTGAAGAAACTAGTACTTATCAAAGAATCCTCGGCATTTTGATACTACATTCAACAGAAATTTTACATAACTCAACGGGAACTTTTTTGTAATCTCTACAGTGTAGCAATCCAAAAAAGTATTAGATTCGCTCATAGTAGGCAATTCATCAACAAAATTAATAAATCTTAGCAGAGCAAAATATTGCGATACAGGGAGGAAAATTCAAATATAGCTCACTGGGCCCTGCAGTACTCACACCTGTCACATGAATAACTACTATTAATACACTCCTCCTAGTAACAGTAGCTACGCAGACGTAATGCTTTAGAGTTAGCAATCAATGATCAAAAAATTTTCACGTGATTACGATATGTATACAGACCGCACACAAAAGTATCGTTTGAAAGCATTGCAACCAAAGAGCGAATTGCGTCGAGTGATCTGATACTTTTTGAACTATCTTTGTTTCTCATGTTCATTTCAGTTCTCATTGCAAGCTTTCAAAAATGAAAACCCATGTGTCTAAGACAAAAACACGGTTTCTCCTAGAAAAGAAGGAGATTTCCTCAAATGAGTAGTGAATAAATCGATTGCACAGCATCGCACAACAAGTTGTTCACTTTAGTCCCAACGCAACAATTAGTTTCAACTCAAGTAGAAGAAACCAGGTAGAAACTATACGAACCTACCTAACAGAATGATAATAGAAATGCTAGCAACCAACAGAATACCTCCACTATTCAGATAACCAAATATAGAATTGACAGGAACTTTGATTTACAATTCAAAAACCAATGCCGCCAGTACTGATTTTCCAATTTAAAAGTTATGTTTTTAATGCAGCAAAATTACATAGCCAGTTCAACTCAAATGTAATTTAAGTTCTGACTTATGAGAAGCTAAGAAGCTATTTTAACTGCTCCACAACAGATTCAGCGTACTATGAAAGATTGTTTTGACAGTACCAAAAGCAGTTCTCGACAAAATTGGAAGGGTATAAGAAGCAATCTGTATGTCATGAAGAAGAAAGCAATGTACAATGACAAAATCTTAAGAAACAATAATAGGTTACAATCATACACATCGCCAATTCACGGCAAAAGAAAAATCAATAAAATTTGAAAGGTGAGACAGAAAAAATAAACAAATTTTGGAGTACCGAAATAGTTGTTTTAAAAATGCGAAAACGTTTTAACACTATGAAACCACAGGTTCCGGCGAAGATAAAAAATGCTCGCCATACAAAAGAAGCATTATTTTCCGATCTGAACAGAAAGGAGAGAATCAACATGGATATTAGACGTGTTCAAGAAAAATTGAACAACAAGAAGTACAAGCAATCCATAATTCTTACAAAAGCTAAGTGCAACCAAAATAGATCCCATCGTAATTCACCTTCGTTTTACAGCTGAAACTAGAGCAGCAGCAGTGCCAAGATGTCTACTGTACACTATGTACAAAAAAATGGTCATTTTATTTTTAGAAATTTTTGTTTCACCAAAAGTTAGAGTTTATTATAAGCAATGCTTATAAACATGAAAAAGGAAAAATTCCAACCTTTTCATGATCTCAAAAAAAAAATAACACATTCTTAAAGTATAACTAATAGCCAAACAACCACCACTCTCATCATTTTCAGAAGCAAAACGTAAGTTCGAAATAAATTCAAAACTCAAACCAAACAAGAAAGAATAAAACACTAAGCCAACACAACTATACGATACAACAAGCATAAAAAATAATTTAATGTTATATATTTTTAAAAGCAACATTCGCACAACTAATTAATAGCTCTGACCTACAAATTTCATAACATGAAACTTTCCGCAAGAGTTAAAGATAGGTTTTAAAAAAATTGTAAAATGTCCGTTAATCTTTAAAAGCGTGCACAGATTGAAGTACCCATAGAGCAATCATACGAAGAAGCTGTTCTCACTTTTAATCTCTCGCAAATTCTATCAAATTCTTTATCACATTAACATAAACAATAAACAGCATTGTCCTGGGGCTGAATTATTTTCAACAGCATCCGGAACTCTAAAAAAGGAAAAAATTGCAGCTATAAAAGAATCTGTCTCCACATAAAGTATGCAATATTCTCAGAGTTGGGAAAGATAAACATACTTTGATATGTCTGTTCTGTCTTTTGTAGAGACGTAGAGGATAGCTGCAAAGAGGGAAGTAGTGCATCAAGTCGAGTTTGAGCACCCTTTAAATTATCCCAAA
Organism: Cardiosporidium cionae; assembly: GCA_015476325.1. Taxonomy (NCBI): domain Eukaryota; phylum Apicomplexa; class Aconoidasida; order Nephromycida; genus Cardiosporidium; species Cardiosporidium cionae. The sequence continues at coordinate 2,906 of JADAQX010000246.1, read as the reverse complement.
GAAATTTCAACTTAAGATCAGCATTTTCATCCATATTCGGTGATCTTTGGGGAGCATAAGCAGGAGATGAACGAGGAACATTGGAAAAAGGAATAAAACCTTGAGTTTTCCTACAAATAAAAAATACCATTGAATATATGATTTTTCCGACAATTTACAGCATGAGATTAGCTGTAAGACAAGATTTTATCGTATACACTAAATTTCATGTTAAAAAAACGGTTTCACTCTATAAATACAGCAGAAATAACAATAATAAACAAAACAAAGTAATGCTTAAAAGAAAAACATTGTATTACAGCAAACAAACAATATTTCAACTCCAGGACATGTAGCAAAATGCAAGATACTTGACAAGAAAACTGCCCAAGCTCATATGTGCAAGTATTAAAAACAATCAAGAAATTGTGGAATTTTATAAAAACTGGTCTTGCAAAGTACGTTTTGGTGGCTTGCTGCGTTGCTTGCTCAGTAATATGAAGAGACAATCGAAGAGCGTATACGTGACTTTCTATTGAATACCACCAGTTGAGCATTGAATTTTTATGTCTGTAAAATATGGGATAAAAGCCCCGCTAAGGGAGTAGTCTTCATAGGATGAAAGTATATTTTTGAAGGTTAAAATCACACTTTCGCTCAAACAAATTCAAAAACACCATCACCATACTCAATTATCTACATATTTCATCACGCGTGATTTCTAAGCGAAGCAAACCTGAGAAGTTCTGTGCGAAAATGCTCAAGCTGCATTTCATCTTTTACCTTCTTCCGAACTTTCACATGTTTATACACCCGCAATGTTTCAATATATTCGCACAACCATTCCGATGCACGTCCTTTAGCCTGGGAAACATTTGACACTACTTCAGGAATAAAACGCATTTAGATGGCACACGAACATCTATCTCCACAAAAAGAACCCCGCTACAAGACGTACTCAGTTTCAAGAAGTACAAAACCGCAATTGTAATTTCCCTTACCGTCATAATGATTGTAAGATCATTTTCTTCACACGTAGGAACTGCTTTCAACAGAACTCTCAACTTTTCGTCCAAATTTTGAAGTTTTAATAAATCTTCTTTTAGGCGTTTAATATCTTTTGCACTCCTTATATAGCAGTTCGGTGCAACTTGCGGTTTCTCCATGAGAAAAAAGGATAAGTGTATTATTGTCACAACCACTTTACAGCGCACATAACATTATATTTGCCATTCGCAGTTTATTACTGTGACGAGAGTGATAGTGTGTTTCGTGGAAACAAGCAAAAAAATTTCCCGTATCCGCCAGTTCAAAATGCGTGAAATCGCATGATTCAATAGAAAGGCCAAATTCTTCAGTCTACTACCGATAAGCGAGCAATCCCATCGCTAGGACCATGCAAAAAAAAAAGAAAACCATGTACCTAGTGATTTGTCACCTGTACCATCCTTTATGTATACATCAGTCTAGGTCGGAGGCGTCTCCCTCCGGCCGTTTTGACGCATCATTTGGTAGTTAGTAGTTGCTGTAAAGTTTTATTGCACCTAACAAGATATCACATCATTCTTGAAGCAATGCAAATGAAAAATAGTGCGACTTTAAATCCTTGACTGCGGCGACTTGCAGGCCAAACAATGCTAGATTAGCCAAAAGAGAGTTGTAAAATGAGCTAAGACATGACTGATTCGTGATTCGAACTGTGGTCGTAGACAATTCTTACTCTAGAGGCCGCGGGATTTGTAAAGAAATATTGCTATGACGCCACGGATCCGACTGACTTAAAAACTATGCAACGAAATAGTATCGCTTGAAAGTGCTTAAATCTTCTTTCCTTAATTTCGTATGGTAATTCTAGAAATGCATTTACTTATTTTGTATAAAGATTAGTTTAACGCAAAAAATCAAATTTCATTTACACTTAAGTAGATAAAGAATATCTTTCTTACATAGGAAATCACACAAAAACGATTTTTAAAAGGACAACCACAACTATCTAACTAACTTCTTGTTACATATAATTTTTATTCTACTCTTTGGAGTTGATGAGAAGTACTAATCGGGAAAAGGGGCTAAGTTCTGGGGTGTAAATAAAAAGGAATCGAAGAGGAGTGTTATCTAATTGCTATTATCGTTCACTCCTAACCGTAACTCAACTGGTTTCCATTTCGTATCCTGCAATACCATTTCTTCATTTACATAAAAACGCTACATATTACATCGTAAAGGGGAATCTGGGTAGCCGGGCCACATAATAAATAGAAATTGTCATTTACACAACCGTTAAAAACTACCTCAGGATTCCGGAGACTCGCACATAAATAATCCGCATTTTCAGACGGATGACCCGGCCACAAATCAGTAACAAAAGCGTGTTGTTATTTCTTTTTAGTTTATTATAATTTTTGCTAGAAGAAAAGATAAAGATATGTTTTGAAGAAATTCAGGTACTATTTGAATATCTATACTACAAAAATAGAATTCTTTTCTCCAAGGGCATTTGAATAAGGTACTCAAAGTTTTCATTGAGTCTTTTCTTAGGGCGTATACCTTTAGCATGATAAAAGTGGTTTTAGTTCTTGCGTTATTTTTTCGATGCTATTTTTAGGTGCATAAATCATGAAGTTTTACGTAAGTCGAGATTCTGACCTTCGCCCCCGTAGAAGATATAGAGTGAGAACGTTTTAGTAATTACGACACGCGTGAATGATAACGAGTGGATGTGTAAACTGTAGTGGAGGTGCAATACCTTCATAGTATGTATATATTACGATATTACGTAAGAGATATGAATAATGCATGCAGTAGTGACAGAATAGTTCATAAGTTGGTCAAATCCTGCGTCACGAGTTATGTATATAAAATTAAGTTAGATCTCTCGAAAGGCAAAATTATTGTGTTTTTAGATTAGTTATTCCTCTCTCTATTTC